>JAVTVY010023778.1:0-88828 GCA_036873755.1 Hanleya hanleyi | reverse complement strand
TATCGTTCTGAATATTAATTAAATACTGGTATGTTCTCATCTCCGAAACTTTACCTAATGCCATTTAAATGTTTCTCAAATTTGTTTAGCATATAGAGTAATGGAATGGCGATAGCGATGTTTTGATTCTTAGTGTAAAAATGCGCGGTGTAATTCCAAAGAATTTTTGATTGCTGGAATTTTGCTAAGTTCGTGGGTATTCGTAAGAAATATTTTCATTCACAATAAAATATTTAACAAAACCGGAAAGAGTAAGTCTTTATGATAACTATATTTGAACAAAACAGAGCACATGCAGAGATGATTGTTGTCGGCGCTTCACATCGCAAAATTTGTTTGTGTCCCCTGGTGGGAAAGCTGACGTTTGTCAACTGTGTGATTTCCTGTCTATGTTTCATTAAACGATAGATGCAATCAAAGCCAAGATATAACAAGTTTGAATGAGGTATTGTGAAATTTACAGGACGAACAAGGGCCACACATTAACACACAAACCTATAATACTGCAGCGTTAATTTGAAATCCCTTTCAAGTGCCTCTTGCTGGTGAATCGCGCATCCTCACCCAGAGCTGAACTTGGGCTTCCGAAGGGACAAGGTATTCCCCAGGAATGTATTCTCATTTGCATATGAATAAGTGTCATTTCCAGTCTGGGTGAAACTTGCATGTTGCACGTGGACTCTCCTATTTCACTATATATTGCATGCTGTTCAGACAATCTCACGTTCGGCTATTTCCGTATTGGCGGAACAAGCAGTTTTCGCAGCTAAAGTGAGTTCTGGGGCTAGATTGGCTGTTCAGATTCTCTCCACTGGAAACTGAAACATCTTGTCACCCCTATCCTGACTTTGGATTCTTCCATTTTATGTGGTTTTCTCTGGAGGACAAGCTGTGCTGAATGGAGAAATAGCTGGACAGGCTAAAAATAAACTAAACACTTCATTAGCAAACTATCCCGGTACTCAAAACAATGTAGCCATTGACAATTTAAATATCAAAGGAGACCTGCAGCAAATGCCATTCATGTGGAGGCTTGGTGTTTCAGTAGGAAATTGAGGGGCACTGAGGGGGGTATACTATTATGTCGTGCGATGTGAACACATCGTTTCAAGTTTGTTTCCTATACAGTGAACCTTAATAATGATAATAATAAAAATACGGCCTTTTTCACGAACATGCTATTAGATATTGTATTGTATGTTGAGTATTATTAGAAGGGGGAAAAATCAGAGAACCTGATGAAGAATGCAGGACGAGTCAGATCGATCACCATAATTCGGTAGGTTTGTTTACGGTCAATATACTTACCACATGGGGTCTGCGTAAATACCTCACCTTGTCGTGTGGATAATAACACGGACGTATGGACTGTTAGGGGGAGGGAGGGAGGGGGGGAATGGATGTTCTGAAAGAAAAAAGGAAACCCTTTCACCATTGTTTGTGATCTTCCAGGCTTGTCGATACGTTGTCATGCACAAACAAGTGATGCTCGAGAATTGTAGTCCAGATTTTTTATTTTTAGAAATTTTTATTGATCAAAATACTAAAATAAAATCAACGTTAAATGTACATCCTTCCAAAAGGCTTTTCGTGATGGCTCATTTTTGACGTCAAATAATGGTCGTTTGATTGTCCACTTCACCTGAAAATATAACGAATAGCATACAGCATACCGAAAGGTTAAATCGCATCTTGCTTTCCCCAAACGAAGAATTCAGTTGCTGTGAAGAAATCTGATGCAATTCACCAGCACACACGTTACAACTTGATATCTCCGCGGGAACGTCACCCGACAAAGTTTGAACTCTGCTCCCTTCCAGTGCCTCCTTTGAACACGGCCCAAGTGCCTCCCATACGAATAATACAGGGCAGGTCGGGCAAGTAAATGGGGGACAGCGAGGGGTTTAGCATATACGACGAACAAATATATTAACGTTGAAGATCTCTCAAATTTGTTACTTAAAATAATGTGTGTTTTTCAAATAAAGGAATGCTGGTTTAAAGAAAGATATTTGATATACGAACGCTGGAAACTGAAGAATGATTTAATAGCGGGCCGTGTGCAGACACTCGACCACGTGCGGGGGACTACCGTATATATTTTTCCCGACTGCGGCGAAACGCGATCAAGTTAGGATAAAATTACAGGACTGCGGAGTTAATTGAATCAATTGTTTTCCTTATAGACTGTAAGTAATAGTAATTCAGTCTGATTATATTGTACCATTTCCTGTTGTTTCTCTGCGCTTACAAATAATAGCATACGCCGATATACTATACGAGATTTTAGTAACATATTCACTTTACTTTCATCGGCACGAACTCCGTGGCGAAAACGGGAGTGTTCGAATTTATTGTTTCACAGATATTGAAAATGCTCCGTGTTCGTTTTATTAGGATGGACAAAATCACGACAGCGGAAAAATCGGCCGTTTTCGAATTAAATTTGGAAGGTGAATTAATAGGGAAATTACCGTAGTTATTCTCTACTTTATTTGGTAGTTATGAAAGAAAAAACGGAAAATTAAAATTTCGAAAAATCGGCCCAAAAAATAGTAGACAAATGGCTACCGAGATGACGTCATCATAACGTTCATCTTAAACTTTGTTACTCTTTCGGGTAGAGCTTGAACAAAAGATAGTGTGTGTTATGTTGCAGCGCTCTAGCCTTATGGATAGCGAAAATATATGAGTTGACTCCCTCTCCCCCCCCACCTGCAATACACCCCAAATCTTCCAGACCAGATAGTGTTAATAAAGGGACATCCAGTTATTGAACTCGTAGAAACCTCGCTCAGTGATAAACAATTTTATTTATATAAAGATTTTTATATTGGAGTAAGAGATATGTCTGAAATTATTGAATATGATGATGTAATATCGAGAAAATGATTTGTTCACCAAGGTTTGGAATGATTCGCGTACATAGTTCTGGTTACAAGGATATTGTCATTGGTTTATTACCCCTCAGCCCATAGGGCTGTGGGGTCTTGTCGTTGCCATGTACGTACGTCCGTCCGTCCTAGCGTCCGTCCTGGCGTCCGTCCGTCCTGGCGTCCGTCCGTCAACATGTTCTTGTCCGCTGAATATCTGCAGATCTATGAAGTCGGGCCCGACCAAACTTTGGTGAGAGCTTCCTGAATGTTGACTGATGAAATGATTAGATTTTCAGGTGGCTATGATGATTTCATGATTTTTAATTATTATTTTTTATTATTTATTGATGGCTCAGCTTTTGCACTGTTATCTATGCCCATCAACATGTTCTTGTCCGCTGAATATCTGTAGATCTATCAAGTCGGGCCTGACCAAACTTTGGTGAGAGCTTCCTGAATGTTGACTGATGAAATGATTAGATTTTCACATGGTTATAATTATTTCATGATTTTTTTTTATTTTTTTTATTATTTATTGATGGCTTAGCTTTTGCACTGTTATCTATGCCCATCGGGAACCGTTGGTTGCATGTTTCATTGTGAATTTTGAAGGTTCCCTGATACAAGGAAGATTCTCATTGAATGAAGGACAACAATTTTCTTTAATTTTGCTATTAAATTATTCTATTCTACATCATATGTTTTATCCTAAAACTTTTGCATGAACCATATTTGTGTCCACACATTTAACTGGTGCAACATTTTTATCAATTTTTGTCACCAAACATGTTACTGTACCTTGGAAATTATTTCAAACGAGTGATTAGGAGAGCCCATTTTTAGCCTGACTCTGGGCAATTTTGAACCAGTTTGCATACCTGGAGTTTATGCCCCCCCCCCTAATGATAAGGGTGGGCCTATGTCAATCAGTGTGTTTACTAAATCACACTTGTGCAATGCATAAATTGCCACCGATAAAGCTACACTTTCTTGCATGCTGTAATCCCAGCACACCACTCGCGTGAAACCTATATCTGTTTTATACGGTGTCCAGGGATTTTTTTGCAGGTTCCGATCCCAAACTCCCATTTCCTTTTCGTTATTCATTATTGAGGGTCCAATTTTTGTAAGTGAATTTCGGCGCAAATAGCCTGTGATCACTCCCAAAACAGAGGTTTATTAACATGAAATTCAATACCCAGCTATGCAATAGGATCGATATTGAGGATCCTAGGGGCTTTTTCTAGTATTTCCTTCAGAAATCCTTTCAAAATTGAACAACAACAACACTTTCGTTTTTTGTTTCTTTTGAGTTTTGGGCACCCATATGTTTTCCGAAACTAAATTGGCTCTAGATGCAGCCCTGATCCTACTTTACTAAAAAAAACAGGCTGAGGGGTCCACGCACCTTTTAGGTGCTTGCCTGCAATTCATGTTTTTTTTGACGATGCCATGGATTGACCAATCTTTCTTAAAGTCGGTTTACACCTTATTAGTTGCGCGACGGTCCCTTATTCACCGATTTCAAGTTATGAACGGCGCTTATTTCGTTGATTCGGAATTGACATCTCTATAGCGCCATTATATTACAATGCTGGTTAGTTAACATTTATCGCAAATCACTAGATATTTTGTTTGGCCATTTAGCAAGATTCTGTCACTTAAATAAATACTGAATATACCGCCTAAACCTACCTTATTTAGCGCAGATTCACTACTGGAAAAATCGCACGTGTTTTTCGACTCGGTGTCAATTTGTCATTGCACAGTACCGGAAGTATTACGTTGCCGAATTGACCGGAAAAGAAACAATGCAGGTCGGTTGTTTGACATTCATTTCAGTCCACGGAAACAGACGTTCCAATAAACCTAAAGAAGTTTTAATCGGATGCTTTACTTCGAGAAATATCAGGCATTAATTAGGAAAGTGATCCGCAACTCCCTGTGATTCGGAACTCCCCCAAACACTGTACTGTGACTTGTGGCAGCGGTACTGTGACATTTAAATTAATGATGTATTACATTGCCATAGCCAGGATTTACTGAGGGGTGGTTCGCCTTCACTCCAAAAGGGCACATCAGGGGGTTCGCTGTATGGGAAAGGGCAAATACTAGGGGGTTCGCTTCAGTTTGAAAAGGGCATTTATATGAGAAAGATAGATGATATTTCCGAAAGGGGAGTTCGCCCGAACCCAGAAAACCCCCCTTGGCTACGGGCCTGATTTAGCGAGCCGATACTACATTTCAGGATAATAGATCTCCTGCCTTGTAGATGAATGGATGAAAAATCTTCATGTGATTGAAAAATGGGATAATACATGTAGGTCGTCAGATGTTGGGTCTATCAGTGAAAATATCTTACAGTACTGTGCAGGCTACTGTTATGAAGAATAGGTACAATATATATTTTTATGTTATTAATTGTTCACATTCGTATTGCCTTGGTATTGGCCTGAGGATAGCCATATTGACCACAGCTCCCATTTTGATACAGTGCGATTTGAGGACAAAATAATAATGGCCGCATGTTCCCTGTAACTCCACTTCGGTAAAAATTATTTGATGTTTTGCCCTTAAGAATTGAGGTCGGTAGATACCGTGGAAAAAATGTTATTAATGATAGAATTTGTACATTATGTGACGCTAATCAAATTGAGAATGAAGAGCACTTTGTTTTTTACAGTTCAGTTTATGAAGATGAAAGACAATATTTGTTTAAAGATGTAATTTTTGGAAATCTGATATCAAACGCTGATAAGCTGAAATACCTTTATGAAAACCATACAAGGAAATTTGGTCATTTTATCCGGAAAGCTTTTGTCAAAAGGAGAAATGTTTTATATGCGTACTGTGCCACGTGATTCAAATATTCATTTGTTTAAAGTGGCTGATAAGCCCGTATGGGCTGGGTGGTGTTGAGTAATGTTTGATATATTTGTTTTGTTATGTACCTGCCACTATAAATAATAAAGAACTATTACTACTACTACTACATTTGAAAATGTACAAAGGGCAAGGTACATAGATTAATTATTGACAGAAAATGATAATTGACAGAAAACGCACATCAAATGCTGAAGAAGTGCCAACAGTTTTACATACATCTCAAACTAACATGTTAAATTGAATTACAGAAGGGTCATCCAGTGACCTTGTGAGAAATGGTTACACAACCCATTTTAGTTACAATCACCTCACATTTCAATTCTGTCCCAAATGTGACTATTATTATTTACATTTGACTTAGCGTGTTGTATGTATATACTGAATTGAAAGACATCAGTTCAAAAATACAGTATAGCAGATTTGTACCAGCATCTTCAGCATCATTAATTGTGGCTCATTATGAAATACTAATTAATTAACCCCTCATCCTTTGAATGACCTTGTAGTACAGTTAGGGTAATGTAGAGTATGAGTGGAGATCTCGGTCTGTCTATAGTCAATTACACATTCATGAAACAGGAAATAGTGTAAGTTTGACGGGGCAATGTCTATACTGCATGAGGTGGATCATTATGTTTCTGAGGATCATTTATCATGTACTCCTGTGAGTGCTTTAGCTTGTCTAATCATTATGTTCAGTCATGTATATGTAACATGACATACTCTCCATGTATGCTCTGATATCCACATTGTCTGATCAAGTTTGTATAATGTCTATTAGATGAACTGTGACTGATGAACCAATTAGCCAGATACATATCTGTTACATACCTCAGGGATAGGGGTACTGTCAGTCAGTGTCACACATGCAACCTTTCTTTTTAATTGGTTTACAAAAAAATCTGATGAAATATATTGGTTCTTATCAAGTATCTGTGTGCAGTAGTTTTGGGAATTAATAAATTAATAAATGGGGGGAAAATGTGAAGTGTCGCAGTTTAGATCACAGATGGTCTCATCTTTGAGAGATGTCCAGTTCTGAAGGACACTGCTGTGTTTGTACTGTCATTCCTCGCCAATAATTGGGATATAATGTGTGTAAAGATCAACAACTTCTGAAGTACAATAACTTCTGAAAGAAAAATCTCTCCTCTTTCAACCCTTCTCTAATGGTAAATTGAATTCATGTACATTTGCCAGTTGGTCATTTGCCACTAAATAGTGATGGTCAGAGATCATCATGCACCAGCACACACAGTTGGGCGAAGAGGCAGGCCGTAAAGCAGGCATGTTCTCCATAAGGTCCCAGGTTAAACAATGGAAGAAATGAGCATTAATGCTGATTATACGAAAACGGAAGGAAATATATCAAATAAAATTTTCATGTACCTAACATTTCTTCACATTACCTCACCGAGTATTAAATATTTCTATTCAGTCGATTTTGAATAAACAGACTTTTTGCTCATTTCTCTCATTGTTTGACCTAGGTCCTTACAGAGGACATGCTCAGTGTTTGGCCTGTGTCTTCGCCAGACTGTGTGCACAGGTGTGTGACGATGGTCAACTGGCAATCAGCATATTAGTATGACAAGCCTCCAGACCAATTTGATGGGGCACACTGTCAGTCTATTAAACCCACTAGTCCTACTAAAACTGTATATGAGAATAGTGAACTGTTTTTATTTGCCACACAAGTTAATATACTACATGTAGAGGCAGGAAAGAATTACAAGTACATGTTGATGATACATTATTAATCATTAAGCATAATCTGAACCAAGAAAAAAACTTGGTTTAATCAGAAATAATTGGTCACTAATTAACACATGCAATCGAGGGAACAGTCATGGTAGAGTGATGTATTACCTGATACAGGCCAGTATTGACTAGTAATCTGTTTTCAGTGTGCTAAGTAGCTTGTGGTTACTCCTCCCCTGAGCAGGCATTTTTCTAGCCTGTTTTTTGTCCTACATGTATGAAATAATTAAAATATTGAGTTTTGAAAAAACATTTGAATTGAATTTTGGCTAAAACCACTCAAGTTACTGCATGTGCTAGCAGTTTCCATCTTCATTTTATCAAGCCAATTTCTACGTTTCCACTTCGAACCTACCTTGATTTATCTGGCCAGCTTCAGTGTTCAAAATCCGAAGTGTAAATTTCACCTACGTACGTTCGACAAACCAATCAGAAACTACACACCGATTGTGTGTAGAGTGACATCGTCCTCAAGTAGTGGCGTCATTCCTCATCATATGGTGATTGTTTTGGTCTAATATAGGTCAGCCAATCAATAATGCTCTTCTAAGTTCTATGACACATTTTAAAATTAGAATGGTTTCGAGGTCAGTGACATCTCGTGTCTATTTATAAGTTCTTTGAACATTGAGGGGGCCCAGATACATTGTATATCAAGGGAAGTTCAAAGTGAGGACGTAGAAATTAGCTTCATAAAATGAAGATGGCAGTTTCTGAGACTTGAAAATTGAGTTGAGACAGAAACATGGATTTGTTAATTGAGTTTGGCATATTTAATAAATGAGTTAATATTTAATAAATGAGTTAATGAAGTTTTAGGGCTAGAAACCTCCCTGTTCCTCCATCCAAGCTCAGTCAGAGTTTGCAATAAATGTATCATGTACATTATGTTCCCAGTCAAGTACTCTCATAGGCCTGATAGATTTAAGGCTCTACTTCAGTCCTCGAGTGTTCAACCAATACTTCAAACTTGTAATATAGTTTCATGGGCTGATATATGCAATTTAAGTCATGATTGTTTGTAAAAGTTGTAGAAAAATACTCATTGAAATAAAGCATCAGTCCACATGTGGATATTTGTGCTGGTACACTGGTATATACTCATTTTAAGAGTTACTTCAATTTGACATGTTTTATTGATAGCAATTCTATTCCTGCTTGCAGTTTACTCATTACTGTGGGATATTGTTTAATTTTTATGCCTCAGCCATTTTGGCCTCGGGGTATTGTCGTCGCCATGTACGTCCATCCGTCCATCCTAGCGTCCGTCGTAGCGTCCGTCCGTCCGTCCATTACTACATTCTAGGCAAAACCGCTTGAGACACAACCACCAAATTTTGAACACTTATTTATCTAGTGCTAAATCAGATGCCTGTCGAAATTGTCTCCCCTCGGCCCACATTTTCCAGAGTTGCCCATTACAGATACATATATTAATTTCTATTTCTGTTCTATATGGTTGAATGTAACCAACTATATCTGCAGAACTATGTTTGATATAGCTTCTGTATTTTGGAAGCTTATTTATATTGTTGTATTCTAGAAGTCAATAAAAAATTACTCACCTCGACTCCTATTTTACAGAGTTATGTCCCTTTTTGGGTGCAGTTATCTCTGACTGTGATGTATGCTTGAATGTAACCAGTCATATCAACTGTGTTTGATACAGCTACCAGATATGAGGAAACTTCTTTATCCAGTTGTATTCTAGATGCCTACAAAAAAATTAGTTGTCTCTGTCCGTATTTTATGGAGTTATGCCCCTTTCGGATGTAATAATCTCCGATTTTGTGATCTGTAGTTGAATGTATCGTACAAGTTATATCTGCAGATCCGTATTTGGTACAGGTGCTAAATTTTGGAAACTTATTTATCTAGCTGTATTCTAGAAACATACAAAAACATCATCTCGGTCATTATTTTATGGAGTTATGCCCCTTTTCGAGTGTAATAATCTTGGATATGCTTGAATGTAACCAGTTATATCTGAAGAACTGTCCTCAATACAGCTACGGTACCAAATTTGGAAACTTATTTATCTACTTGTATTTTACAAGCCTACAAAAAATTATTCCTCTCAGCCCTTATTCTACAGAGTTATGACCCTTTTTGTGTATTAATCTGCATGATTTTGTGATACTCTTGAATGTAGCTCATATGCAGAATTGATGATATTTTCTAAAGAGGACAATTCTGGATGATTAGTATAGCCATAATATGTTGCACATCCTCGGCATATTCCTTAATTGCTCCGAGGGGGAAGCCGAGGGGTTTTGTGATTCTCACCCTCATGTTGTATTCAGGTAGAAAAAGAAAATCTGCAATTTTTTATAGCAGAACATTCAAATAACTGGTGCGGGTCAGAGTAGGCCCTACATGTAAACATAAGTCATAAAACCCAAACATTTGATTTGCACTAAAATAACATTAGCTGTTGTGTAACAGTCTAGTCCGCCCTTCCATTCATATGATTTTCACAGGTATAGTGATGAGTGTAAAATTAAGCAAGTCTCTCCATTGTCAATTTGTTGTATGCCGCCTCGTTGAAAATCATTTCACGTGTGTGCTGGGTGATGTATTTCGGTCAGGCTGGCGTTTTATTGGAAAGACGTCAGGAAATATAAAAGCAAGACCTAATGTTTCTCATGGGACATTTTCACTGGTAAGCTCAGATGTATTGTGTCGGGACAGAAATAAAACCTTTAAGGATCTGCACAATAGAGGAATGTCACAACAGGTCAGGCAGACATGCAGTATGAATAGATGAACTCGAGGTGTTTTCAGGCTTACCTCTCTCCAGGTACGTTAAGTCTTTCTGATTTCACCACATGTACATGTATGTTACCCGGTTACATTCAATTGGGGGCCATATGTTTGTCATGTAACAGGAACCTACATGTGTTGAGAGTATAAATGCTTGCGTAACATATATTTATATTCCCATCAATATTGTGATCACAATTTCTGTTTACTTTTGTAACCTCTGCGATATTTCCAGTTCCAGATCATGGATTGTTATATGGGGCTAAGAGGAATGTTCACTATTCAGTTTGAGATTAAAGGTCAAGGTCACTGTGGCCGAAATCGAACCATCAAAAATTGTTGTTTATGTTATAACTACAGTTCAAAGAGGTTGATTGTGATGGCGAACCCCTTGGCCAGTTTTGGACAGAGGGTATTGTCTCCATTGCCCGTCCGCCTGCCTCTCCATCTTGCTTGTCAACACATTATCTCTTGATGGATCATTGTCAGATTTTCTAAATTCATATAACAAACAAATGTATAGTCAATTGGCAATGTGCCTGAACGAAGCTTATTGAAGATGACTGACCTTGACCTACTTTATCAAGGTAAAAATTCTAGTATTGGTGATATACTTTGAAGGATTTCATCCAGGTTTGCCAAATTCACTGGTGATTAACTAAATTTTTTTCTAATTTGACTGACCTTGATCTATTTTATCAAGGTCAAATTCTGTTTACTGTAATATTATCAGGGGACATATAGTACAGGGCATATATTAAAGGGGCGCATTTCCCCCAGTGGACATCTTCCCCAGTGGACAATTTCCTCATCCTATAATTATACTGATTGGAAATTCATGATCTTCGAGGTTTTGCATAATTTTCAACTTTCCTGCCATAAATTATGAACAATATATTTCAACAATCCTAGTGTTGAATTTGGAAAGCCTGACATTAGTCTTTCGAGAGATTGTGTGCAAGCAAGCTGCACAGACAGATGGATACACCATGATGAAGACAATACCAATTGGCCAAAATTAAACTCTTGAGTGTCCTCAAAATGTCTCTGGAAAAAATACTTTGATTGCTTAAACATCATACAGGTGACCGACAGATTGCTATCAAATAGAAAAGTTCCTGTCTGTTCCATATATTCATCATTGTAATTTTCTAAAGTGCATACGGTACCAATTTACAATCTGTAGACAGGCACCATTCATTGGATACCTGTAGGTATTTTATATCTATTTTGGAATTCTATTTAAATTTATATGAACTCACAACCTATTTCATAGTATAAATAGCCAAACCTTGTGGTCTTGTTGGGGGCAATAGGGTCAGGCATTGTGAACAATATCAGGAAAAAACAGACATGGATACTGTTAAATGTCAACAACTTTCCTGTCAAAATAAAGACCAATATTGACCGATATAAAACTGCTCACTAAGATGTACCAGTAGGCAAAGATAAGATATCTGGACAAGGACTATTTTTTAAATGGTCAAAACTTCTGAAGTACCATCAGTTGTAACTGCAGGTCATTCACATGTATGTATAATTCTTTGGTTCTAGGCCATTACATGTGTGGGGAGGGGTTAAAACTTCATAAATCTCTGCCAGTTTAACTTGGAGTGATCAGGATTAGGGCTTTGATAAGTAACCTGAAATGGTTCACACAAGAAGTGCTGTGATTTTTTTGGCAGAATCCCAGGGGGCCTGTATGGTTGGTCTAGTTGACCGAGTTATTAAAGCAGCTGATAAGGGTGACAGGAGCTTCAATACATGCTCTGAAGTGAGAAATTATTGTTGATCTTAATCAATATATGTTAATGGTTCAATGCGAGGTGGATTTTGTTCATGTAGTGAAAAATATCTTCATGCACATCTCATACTATCCAGGGCTCGAAATGGCGCCCTGCTATTGGCGAAAAGCAGGCGAAAATTTGCCTGTCGCAGGCCAAGTGAAAATTGACCTGCTAAAATAAAAAAATCGTGAAAAAATAGCAGGCGATAAGTTTTTAGGCGAATGAAATGCCTACATGTAAAGATCGATTCTCCGTTCGATATTGAAAATATTCGTACTGCCAAACCATTACAGCAATCTTTGTACGTCAAAATATTTTCGTACGGCTCGAAGTACTGAACTGGCGCCGATCCGATTGTTGTGGCAAGTAAGTCGGTCCGAAGTTGTCTCCCTTGTCAGTGCTCACAAAACCCGGTCGACAACTCGCCAATGGCGACTAAAAAATGACAACTGGCGACTGAATTTTCCAGTCACTCGCCAATGTGTCGATTAAAAAATAGAGTAACTCGGCAAAGTGGCGAGTGAATTTTTGGTCAATGAGTCGCCAAAGTATTTTTGTGTTTAGTTTATCAGGCAGCGAAATCCAATCAGGCCTAAAATGTACAGGAAATAATGACAGAATAATGCCGACGATACAGATATGGGGAAGCCTAGTCTATTTATAGAGACCACGTGGTCTGATGTAATATCCGTGCTCTTGAAATCATGCACAGGCGTGACACAATAAGATCACGTGCTCGCCCTAGAAAAGTTAATCCACGACCCGCTGACCGTTCTCAGCCAATGAAATCATCATAGTAAAATTATCGTAAACAAATTCTATGAAACAATCTTGGCGGGAATTTGCAAGTTCAAGGTCAAGAATGCGATGGTATGCCTGAAGCACGACATGTGCGTTTTGACTTCAGTGTCGCTTCTAAAACAATTGTAGTGAAGTAAAACCAGCTCAGTAAATTTATATGTTGAAAGACAAGCGTCATGTGGTAAAAGTTTGCAGAGAAGAGTTTGGAACTTTTGTTTCATCTGACCCGACTTTTCATTCAAGCCATTTCGGATTTGCGTAACCGACACACAAATGATCGTTTCCTTCGCGCAAAATTTCGAGGGTACACTGCAATATTTTTTTTTCTCTTTTATTTTTCAAACTAACACTGGATTATCATGTTGTTGGAAAGACTGATTCGTCTGTCACTTTATTACATCGAAAGGTCGCTAGGGATTGGCGAGTGAATAAAACATTAGGTCGCCAATGTGGCGAGTAGATTTTTAGCCTCACTCGACAAATGGCGACCAACTGGAAACAAAATTTTGTGACCCCTGCTTGTTGTGTGCGCGCATGCCTGCCGTTATTACTTCCGCATCCGTTAACAACATCCGACAAGCGAGAAGCCAGCGTGGTATTCGATGCTAAAACGCCTAAAACATGGTACAAAATACTGTCAAACTGTCCACGGTTAAATCGTGGGGATTCAGCTGGTTGAACGCGAAACAAACGATCATAAAAGGCAGACACACGCTTGTTACGGAGGTCAATTGTGAGTTGTGCGCCAAGTATGAGAAGCAGATACGTAGCACTCGGAACTATCAAAACGCATGGATAATCGGTACAACGAACGTGAAAAATTCGAAGGGTGATCCGCATAGGAAGGCAGAATCATTTAGAAAGAGATGAAGAATTCAGACAACGTGGGGAATCACCAGCTTCTCATACTGTTATCGGCCAGAGTTTAAATAAACTCAAATCCCAAGATGCAGAAAAAATTACTAAACTGTTTGACATTGCATTCCTCATAGCAAAAGAGGAAATTGCATTCACAAATTTAATCGAGTGCCCCTTGATCGAAGTAACTTGGAAATTTCGAAAAACTGCAGGTCAAATTTACTAATAGCAGGTCATCTAAGGTTTGGCCTGCGATTTTTACGTATCCGAAGAAAAATAGCAGGCCATTGCATTTTCTCTAATTCGAGCCCTGCTATCACTGACAGATTGCCTGTTAGTGTTGGATTGTTTTGTCTGTTGATGGACCTGGTTTTCCAAACAGTTTTCAGGTAAACTCGTCTCTGTCCTGCAAAATTCACAATGTTGGAATGAGAATTTATTACAGTTAACTTACATGTACATGTAGCATAAATCAGAGTGAATCCATTCATATATTCTCTAAATATTAAACATCCACTTGACTACATGTAACTTGTGGTGGACATGCCGTACTGCAGCCTTTCATATGGTTTTTGGTTTTCTATATGAGAGTACATTGCGCATTTATCTACTGGCTTCCAAGCTTGCAGATATTATACGTTTATAAAAAAAAACCCCTGGATTATTTGAATGTGACTTAGTCCATGGACAAACTGTCACTGTACATGATGAAGTTTGTGGGAAGATGGATTGTAGAATATAGGTTGAGATAATTGTAGCTGCCTTGTTGACCTGATGCTGGTCTAAGATATGGGGTACATTATCCCCAGTGACATGGTGTAGGAAGAAGATTCACTGATGGCCGTTGACAAAAGTCCAGACTGATATAATGTTGGGTGTATTTTAGGACAGGGCTGACACAAGACAGCTGCTGTTTGTCTCTCTTATCTGACCTTTGACCCCACAGGAGTTTTCAAGGCTGACATTCCTGGATGAGCTTCACCATTTCAATCCTTGCAGCTTGCCAATACACTGTACATCCAGGCTTTCATTATAAGGTTACATCATGCCACTTTTTTCATGTCAGAGGCAAATTCTTTTCAGAAAACTTTCACTGGCATCTTGACAAAACTGTAAGCACATGCTGTATTGCACAGATCCAATGGAAAATGTTTGTGGTAAAGTCGCTAATAGTTTAACAGTCCATTCTATCTTACTCGCCCCATGAGGCATCTGGGAAGTGACCTGAGGTGTCGTGGTGCACACCCCACGTCATGGAATTGACCTGAGAATGAGATGTCGCTGTGCATACCCCAGGTCATGGAGAGTAATGAGGGCCTCAGACAGCTTGTCATATCAGATGACTAGCTGGGGCACTTGTGGGGTTTCTGGGTATAAAAAGAAATTAGACCCAACAGTTTTGATATGGCTGAAAAAAGCTTATTGATAAAGTGACATCAAATCAGATTCACTCACGCTCTCCATCTTACTCTAAAATCATAAAACAGTGTTTAAATAAGAAATAATGAATTATTTGATGAATTTGGATATTTTTGTTAGCTTCTCAATAAATTTGATCACTCCCTAAATCTAATTTTTATTATCACTGGAAAATTTCACTGAGAACGTCGGCCCAAAATAGGAATCTGAAATGACGGCATTGACTCTGACGACTAAAGATAACGATCTCACAACCAAGCTATTCCTTTGCTGGGTGGCTAATTCTGAAGGATGTATGAAGGGAGATAACCTACTAGCTGATGGTATACAAACTTTCCTGGATGGGTACAGGATGGGGTGACCAGTGAAAACAAACAATTTTGTCAGAAGTAGGACAATAAGTGAATTTCTATGTCAAGCCCATGTATGGGAGAGGAGCTGCTCTCTCATAATCTCACATTTAACTGCTCACCTACAACATGTACAATGTACATAATCTTAGCCTTATATTGCTGTTAAATGAAAGGGTTGAAAAGATTTGCTCAAGCACCTGCTCATCTGGATCATTTCATAAGGTAATTTATTTATTGTCAGTTTTGATACAAACCGATAAAACACAAGTTCACCAGCAGCTGCAGGGGTTATTCTTGACAAAAGTTTTTCATCTACTCAATTTCTGAATTTAATAAAACTCAATTTTTTTCGCGCGCCTTTGGCGCGCTAAATAATGCCTAAAACTCAATTTTTCCCGATTTTCATCGAATGAAGTATGAAAACTCAATTTTTCCCAATTTTCATCGAATGAAGTGCGAAAACTCAATTTTTAGTGCCTATTCATCTTAGAAATAGGAATAGCATGCAAAAAATATACATGCAATACCCCAAAAAAAAGAGATTGTGTACGGGCGTTTCAGAGGTATATTTCTTCCAGTGTAAATCTAAATGATGAAAAATTCTTCTGTGCTTGAAAACAGCTGATGCATACACAGGTTTGCAGTATGCATCTCAAACGTCAGTTGTATGGCCAACATTTTGGTTGGCTTTCAGAAAAATGAAAATAAAATGCGCCCTCCATCACGTTTTTTTCACCCCCTCTACAACATTGTGTTGTTGTTGTTGCGCAGCAATACCGAACCGACGTGTTGTGAAAATCAAAGTTCTTGTCTCGCATTTTCGATTACATAATCTATTACAAAATCTATTCATGGAGACACTTTACATTTCTTGACATCTGGCAGCTCTACATATATCATCCCGCCTACTTTCACTTTCAGCGACGTGCAAATGCCTGCGTCTGACTCTCCCCATTTACTGGAGTTTATTATTGATCATCGACGAGGAGTCAAACTGTATGAATGTCTCCATGCATAGATCTTTATTCAGTTCTTTATTTTTCTAAGTTCAGTTTTTCAGCATTTTAACTGTTACTCTGCGGCGAGTCGTTCAAACGGCTCTCGTCTTTCTATACGAAAAATGCGACGAGCCTTTGCTTCTGCCAATGCGAGTATAGCGATGTACCATTCTGAAATCGCCTTTTTCAAATTTACCAAGCATGAAACTCGATAAAAACCATACATATATTGTTAGCTAAGCCTGATTTGATTTCTTGAATGTAAACTTGATATTCTGTCTCAGAATAACGAAGTCGGGAGGAAGAAATAAAAATGAAAAATAAAAAAAAACACCAACGGAGATTTCCATAAAACGTTGTCGAGAAGCCGCCCAGAAAATATAAAATACTCACAGAAAACCCCTTCAAAATATATGATTCTTTGGTATAGTTGAAGTACAGAAGCTCAGTTTATATTTCCAAAGTGCGGGTTTCGATTAAATCCGCTAAACAAACTTTATTTTCAAATTTCTTTCGAGCTTCTGCGCCACGTAATTTCGTTGCGATGAGATAAAAATGGCGTTTCCCTCAGAACAGCTTGACCCAGTTGAAGGGCTATGGCCAATGAGCGCTTCGATGTAGGTCACGTTACCCCGCTTGTCCAGTCAAGGTAACCGATACAGGATCGGCTGTTACCGTTACTAGAGAAACGGGAAAACACCCCTTGCAGTTTTTCGATGTTATCGTCTGTTTGATTGGCCATCGGTCGTAATCACGCATTCAATCAGAAACTACAAGGAATTCCCTTTCCAATGAAACGTCATACGCCCGCATGCAAAGTGGAACAAAACGTAGGCTGTGCGTATAACAACAACAACGCACACATCGGTCTTCCACCACGTGAGTGGAGTCTTTTCTTTCTTCTCGCGAGCTGTATTATCTTTGCATTTCGTTACAGAAACTCAATTTTATTGAAGGAAAATCAATTTTTTGATTTGTCCGAAAAATAAAATACTCAATTTTTTCATGGAAAACTCAATTTCCAAAAAACGTCAAAACTCAATTCTTATTTGTTTTTCATCGGGGTTACCCCGATGAAAAACTGTCAAGAAAAACCCCTGAGCTGTTTACCAAATCACCAAGGAGAGAGGTGAATTGCCAAGAATTTTTTCATCAGTGTACATTGTAAACTAGATAGTCAGTGCCCAGATATTCTCAAGTTACTGGAATGTGTTCATAGATCATGGGTTGTTGCTAATGTATCATCTATTGAATCATACTCAGTAGAATTCTCCCTTAGCCATGTCACGGTTACAGTACAATTAGGGGCTAGAAAGATGTGATCTTCATCCAAACTTAGTCACTCAATGCACAGCCTTCCACAATACTGTATCTCTCAGTAATACTTGTATCTCATGTAAGGTATTATCAGGTATTGGCATAGTTGAATGCTTGTTTAATGATGTAAATTCCAGTATGTTGAGATGATTACGCCCAGGTTTACTTGTTATACTTTATATACTTGTCTTCCACATTGATGTTGGTTCAGTTCTGATCATGATATATGACAGCATTTCCTCATTTCATATTGATAATGATATACATAATACAGTAGTATGACCCAGTCAGTGTGCATGTATATTGTGGATTACTTCCTCAATGACATGTAAATGTTGGCCTGTAATGTACTGGTTATGTAAACATATTTATATAGGCTGTGTTTAACTTCTCCTCAGTTATCTCCCTTGTATATTGAACAATACCGTCGTCGCTGCCTGTCCTGTCCAATAATACATAGGTACACAACATGTATGTAATTTCAATCAACACCAACATTCATTAGATGTATGGTGAAAACATTGAGCACTGAGGGTAACTGTCATACCAGCATCATACTGTTCAAAATAATATTTGTTCCCAATGATACCATACATGTATATTGTTTATCATCCTTTTGGAAATGTAAATGGATGTTGGAGTGCATTTCGCAATGATTTGCGTGAAGATTAGGTTTGTTGTATCAGATTTATTGGAGTGACTTATCAAAATTTGAAACATTATTGGGCATGATAAAATGCTAATTAATAGGTTAATTGAATTATCAGAGTATTAGAGTCTCTTACATATATACATGAAAACTTTTTGGGCTCAACAAAAAGTTGTAATTTAAGTTCATAATGACGAGAAATTACTTTTTGAGAGAGATAGATAGACATCATTTAATGCCCAAAGGATTTGAACATTTTTAGATCTGTTAAGATTCTGTGGACTTTGATGACCATTAAGTGGTAACCTGACAGATGACCATGTAATCTAAGCCTCAGTGGTAACCTGACAGATGACCATGTAATCTAAGCCTCAGTGGTAACCTGACAGATGACCATGTAATCTAAGCCTCAGTGGTAACCTGACAGTTGACCAGTGGTGTCTCACATGTTAGTACATGTTGGTATATTTATGACCTAGCTGTATAAAACTTAAGTATACTCCAGTCATTGTATTTGGTATCAACATCACTATCAATATTGATTACACACAAACTTTATCTACATATAATCTGGGAGATCTGGATTGTTCTGTAAACTAACTTCTCAGGGTTTATCACTCCTCTACATGTATGTGAGCACTACATGTACATCTGTCTGGCTGTTTGATTAGCTGCACAACTCCTTTGCTCTACAAGACCCTGCACATTTTCATGTGAGGATATCATTTCAAAGTTGCACAGTTTCTTCTCCCATTCACTGACATGTCTTGAACTTTTCTCTGACGTGGTGCACATGTTGGGATCATGTGAAGGAGGTTTCTATCCGCAGCGCATGCTGAAAGAGTAACGGATCAGCAATCAGCCTGCATACATTTTGTTTATAAACTTAGCTAAAGTCTGAAATCTATCATTTGTCCAATCACTCCCTCGAGTACAATATCTTGCCAATATTTGGCATACATACATTGTATCGTGTCATCACGTAACTATAACTTATCTGATAGATAAACAGGAGCTTCATGTACATGCATAGTTATGCAGAATACTTGAATATGTATATTATAATGATAATTATATTTGATCAGATAGTCTAAATTTATGGCTTGTGTATTCAAGTACATGTACACAGAGTTCAATGTTGGGATATGTAAATTTCAGCTGAATTATTTGTGGTAGCCTGATTTCTGAGAAATACTGCAGAACCGGCATTCTCATGGTATCAGATTGTATCCTCCTACTGTCAGATATACCCTCTGATTGCAATGGGGTTAAAAACGCTGCACACAGCTTTTGTTCATGGCTCTTGAACATGGCTCATGCGCATGTGTACCATGTATTCTGGTCCAATGAAGTCAGAGGTTGTTACACTGACAGTTTAGGAGGTTACAAACTATGACAATGAGAGAATGACAGAACCTGGTCATGTGAGAGAAGAAAGGTTAGATTAAACACTTGTTACATTAAAAGCGTGATGGAAAACAATGCTGGTGTACTGAAAAGATGTCATATGACCTCTCAGACAAATATACTGACTGCATATTTCCAAAAACATGTCTAAAGTATGCCATCTCAAAGCTGCCAGATTCAATTTCTCACTATATATTTTGACATTTCATGGCCCCAGTGCTCATCTGTAGATATGTGTGTATGTATGTATGGGAGTACGGTAACTTTCTGGTCACCGTGACATTGAGGCTTCCTTCCTTCCTCCAGCTCTGGTGTTATCTGAATCCTGAAGCTGGCTTCCCATACACTTGATGATACATCTGTGTATGTACAGATAAACTGATGTATCTTTTCTGCATACAGCTTATATATAAGGGGCATGTAAAAAGGAATAGGATCCTACCCCAGGGTTTCCTGGAAGTCGAAATTGTGACAACCGAAAACTCAATTTTTTTCTGAATTGAATTTTTTTTTTTTAAGGGGTCAGATTGACTTTCCAAAACATTTGACTGCCACTTTACATACTCAATTGAGTTTTCAATTATTTTGACCAACAATGTATATTTGATGCAAACAAAACTGAATAAATTAATACATGTCATTTTGGGGTGTATTGCATTCTAGGAAGAAGTGGAAAAATCCCATTAAGGCCTCTGTTAATTAATCTTTAGCTTCTCATGACCCGCCCGCTTGTTTTTTGTCGTAACAATAATTATGCATTGTTTTAATTATTTGGCATTTTTTTGTCTGCCTACCTGCCGCCGCCGGCGAGTGAATTTTTCCGGCGACAAGTTGCAAAAAAATCTACCTGTCGCATGCAGCAAGTAGGATTTCATCTAGCAAAAACGATAAAATGCGATCAATTGTCGTAAATACCTTTTAGAAGTCTAGATCTATCTGAAGGAACGAACAATCCAAGAAATAATCCATTGAAAATTTATTTCAAGCCAATCTTTGGCCATTGTTGTTTGCTTTCCCTATCAAAATTTCCCGCGCTAATCTGACTTCCGGTTGCGCGTCAATGCTTGCGCGGTAGTCCGGTGCATGCAAAAGTCGGACCTGTTACGAAACGGAATCGAACTACCTGTTTTTACCCCTCGGCCATTTTGGCCTCGGGGTATTGTCGTCGCCATGTACGTCCGTCCGTCCATCCGTCCGTTACCGCATTTTAGGCAAAACTGCTTGAGACACAACCACCAAATTTTCAACACTTATTTATCTAGTGCTAAACCAGACGCCTATCGAAAGTGACTCCCCTCGGCCCATATTTTACAGAGTTCTGCCCCTTTACAGATATATTAATTTCTATTTCTGTCCTATATGCCTGAATGTAACCAGCTATATCTGCAGAACTGTGTACGGTATAGCTACTATATTTTCGAAACTTATTTATATTGTTGTATTCTACAAGCCAACAAAGGATTACTCGCCTCGGCTTATGGAGTTATGCCTCTTTCTGATATAATAATCTCCGATTCTGTTATTTGTAGCTGAATGTACAAGTTATTTCTGCAGATCTGTGTTAGGTACAGCTTATTCGTCTCGGTTCTTATTTCACAGAGTGCTAAGTCAGACGCCTATCGAAAGTGGCTTCCCTCGGCCCATATTTTACAGAGTTATGCCCCTTTACAGATATATTAATTTTTATTTCTGTCCTATATGCCTGAATGTAACCAACTATATCTGCAGAACTGTGTTTGGTATAGCTACTATATTTTGGAACTTATTTATATTGCTGTATTCTACAAGCCAACAAAGGATTACTCGCCTCGGCTTATGGAGTTATTCCCCTTTTGGATGTAATAATCTCCGATTTTGTTATCTATAGTTGAATATACAGGTTATATCTGCAGATCCATGTTCGGTACAGCTTTTTCGTCTCAGTTCTTATTTTACAGTAGTGCCAAGTCAGATGCCTATCAAAAGTGGCTCCCCTCGGCCCATACTTTACAGAGTTATGTCCCTTTACTGATATATTAATTTCTATTTCTGTCCTATATGCCTGAATGTAATCAACTATATAGATCTGCGAAACTGTGTTCGGTATAGCTACTATATTTTGGAAACTTATTTATATTGTTGTATTCTACAAGCCAACAAAGGATTACTCACCTCGGCTTATGGAGTTATGCCCCTTTTGGATGTAATAATCTTCGATTTTGTTATCTGTAGCTGAATGTACAAGCTATATCTGTAGATCTGTGTTCGGTACAGCCTATTTGTCTCGCTTCTTATTTTACAGTGTGCTAAGTCAGACGCCTATCGAAAGTGGCTCCCCTCGACCCATATTTTACAGAGTTATGCCCCTTTACAGATATATAATTTTTCTATTTCTGTTCTATATGCCTGAATGTAACTAAGTACCCCACATAGAACTATCTCTTCCCCAATTCACACTACACATGGGTCTCAATCACTTGGGGAAAGCCGAGGAGTTTTGATTAGATCAATCTCATGTTTCCAGTTAGTACCGATGGTAAATAATATTGTTGTCTTCTTTTCTTGGGCTTCCATTCATAAGCTGAAGTTTTTCTATGCAGACATTTCAGTTAATTGATAATTCCAACGGGACTCTGGTGGCTGATTCTAATTTATTGAAATCAGCAATTTACAAGGGGAAACTTTTCATAAATATAAGTAAATATAGTTGGGATACTGGTTAACTCCCCTCAAATTTTCATTCTTTAAAAATGGTGGTACATGTACTTGAATCTAAATTCTATGATATAATGTCACAGGTGCCATCTAAATTTCACATGATTTAGTCAACAACAAAGCTTTTGGCAGTTCTAATTGTAGAAATTAGGGGAAATAGTTGTCTTTGAAATATAAAAGTTATTGGTGCTCGAAGTTTTTAAAGAACATGTGTGCCAAATAAAAAAATTAATAATAATAAATTTAAAAAATGCCCACCTCATTTTCAGTTGGACAGTCCGCGAAGTTTTAGTGAAGTTTGACAGTAATACCACATACATAACACTTCTTTTTTATTGCAATGTCTTAATGCAGCCAAATAATTAGTAATTAATAATTACAGCATTCAGCATCATCATAATTTCCTTCCAAGGTCATGAGAAGCTGAAGATTAATTAACAGAGGCCTAATAATTTAATTAACTAAATTAAATAACAAAGAATCATTCTTGTTCACTTATTATGTGTGTGTTTGGAAGGGAGAGGGTTATTATCCATGGGAGAAGACACCAGAAATATTGTGATAATATCATGGGAGATAATTCATAGGTCAACTTGTATATATATTTATTATTATATAGAACATGTCCAAAAATATTTGTTTGTGTATGTTGGGGGGGGGGTGATTACTTTTGGAGAAACCCAATTGCGAATACATGGCAGTGTGACTAACGTCACAGGACCTACAAACTCTTGGACATCCCCCCCCAGTTGAAATCCTGCCTATATTAAGATGGGCACTGCCCAAGTCAGAATCAGCAGTGATATTCATCAAAAATCACCAGAAATTTTCATCAAAAGCAGGTCAGCTCAGAACTTACTGGTAACAGTCCCCTAATGCACCTTCATGCCAAAAATTAAGGTTCTAATGTCAATGGTTCTCCTTATTTTGCCGACAAAAGGACTGACTCACTCGCTGATTCACTCATTACCTTACAATTTGCAAATGAGAAAGTAAAACCCAATTGCGAATATAACCAAAGCCAAAGCCAGTGGTTTCATTATGACTTCCAACAACAACACACAACGTGAGACAGATAGCACACACAAAAACAAAGCTCCTACTGAGTACCAAACAAAGAAGTTGAATAATTATCAGCTTATTAAAGCAAGAAATTTAAATAAAATTAGTGGAAATATAATTGCCTGTCTTCGTGCGTTGAATGTTTCTCGCACTGCTGTAAACAAATATCTGTGCGAAGACAGCCGTCAGGAAATCGCCACACACGGTCCGATATGGTTGAATGAGATAGACCCGGTGGTAAATGTAGTTGTCTCCCTTCCGTTTTGACAGCCCATGAGGGGCGCTGCAATCAGCAGATTTGGAAAGAAAAATATCTCGGCCTCTGCTTGTTACATTTTCATTGGATGTCGAATGAGAAACGATGTTTAAAGTTTACAAAGCCACAAATACGGAAACAATCGAAGTGGCAGAGATAACCTGGTGCATACTCCAACCCATGACATACATGTACGTAATATTGTGAGATGGGAGATTGTCGATCGAGATACAACAATGGCTCGCGCAGTCAGAATTTTTTTCGACTATGTTTACTTTTCTGGATTTTCACTTTATATATATATATATATATAAAAAAATTAATAAATTGAGTATCCTGTCTCGTTAACAGCACCGCTGAAATTGAGTTTTTACCCCTCGGCCAATTTTGGCCATGGGGCATTGCCGTTGTCTTGTACGTCCGTACGTAAGCCGGAAAACGGTTCCACTGTTGAATTCCAAATTTGGTATGCTTATTTACCTAGTCAAGGACCAGAAGCCTATTGAATTGGGACCTGATTGGGTGGAAACCTTGGCGGCCATCTTTAATTTTATGCAAAATGGATAATGATCCATATCTCGGAAACCATTCAACTGTTCAATACGACAGTTGGTATACATCATCGATACATCAAGCAACTTTCAATGAATTACCAAATCGGCTTTTCTGATTAGCTGGAAATCCTGGAGGCCATCTTTAATTTATGCGAAATCGATAATGATACATATCTCTGTTACCATTCACTTGTTTTATATGAAAGTTGGTATACATCATCGATACATCCAGATACTTTGAATCGGGACCTGATTGACCGAAAACCTTGGCAGCCATCTTTAATTTATGCAAAAACTTTAATGATATATATCTCTGATATCATTTCAGTGTTCTATACCAAACTTGGTATACAGCATCGATGTATCAAGAGTCTTGCAATGAATAACCACATCAGTTCCTCTGAGTTGAGGGAAGGATGGGTGGCCATCTTTAATTTATGCAAAATCATTAATGATCTCGTTCTCTGATACCGTTCAAGTGCTCAATGTAAAATTTGGTATACATCATCGATGAATCAAGAGACTTACGACAAATGACAGTTCTGGTTTCTCTGATTGGGCGGAAACCTTGGTGGCCATCTTTAATTTATGCAAAATCTTTAATGATGTATATCTCTGATACCATTTCAGTGTTCTATACAAAACTTGGTATACATCATCAATGCATCAAGAGACTTTCAATGAATAACCACATCAGTTCCTCTGAGTGGCGGGAAGGATGGGCGGCCATCTTTAATTTATGCGAAATCATTAATGATCTCTATCTCTGATACCGTTCAAATGCTCGATTTAAACTTTGGTATACATCATTGATGCATCAAGAAACTTATGTAATGAATACCGGTTTCTCTGATTGAATGGAAACCTTAGGGGTCATTTCTAATTGCAAAATTTTTGATAATCTGTATATTTATGACTTGACTGCTTGGTGTTCCTGACATCTTGGTTCAAATTGAATACATTATGAATGTACCCAGAGCCGAGGGGTTTTTAGATGCGCAGCTTCGTATTTTTCATTGATTGAGTATTTCACCAGTGGAACCCTCGGAACTTGATTTTTTGACCGTAGGTATTCAGTTTTCAGTATTTTTTGACTACCGTTAGTTGGTAGTCAAAATCGACTTCCAGGAAACCTTGCTACACATGGGTCTCCTGGGTGTAAAAAGGAAGATGTGTATTGTGTGGATTCAAATGGTCTTATGCCATGCCCATCTTAACACATTTACTGAGGGATTGAATGACAACATTTACTAAGGAATTGAATGACAACATTTACTGAGGGATTGAATTTAACATTCACTAAGGGATTGAATGACAGCATTTACTGAGGGATTGAATGACAACATTTACTGAGGGATTGAATGACAACATTTACTGAGGGATTGAATGACAACATTTACTAAGGAATTGAATGACAACATTTACTGAGGGATTGAATTTAACATTCACTAAGGGATTGAATGACAACATTTACTGAGGGATTGAATGACAACATTTATTGAGGGATTGAATGACAACATTTACTGAGGGATTGAATGACAACATTTACTGAGGGATTGAATGACAACATTTACTAAGGGATTGAATGAAAACAGGCTAAGGGATTGAAAAGCTCATCAGATCAAACACTCAGCCAACCAGCAACATTCACTAAGGGATTGAATGACAACATTTACTGAGAGATTGAATGACACCATTCACTAAGGCGTTGAATGGTAACATTCACTAAGGGATTGAATGACAACATTCACTAAGTGATTGAATGAAAACATCACTAAGGGATTGAAAACTCCTCAGACCAAACAAGTTCATATATATAAAGTTTCAACAATACAATAGAAGTGGTGTCAGTCATTGTACACATGTGTGTCATAGAGTCAGGTAGAATTTCAATATCATGATACTAATTGACCTTACCTTAATTAGCCCGAGGCTGTACACAATTTATTACATGTAGCTGTTATAGGCCCTCGAGCAAATGAATTGACACCAGACAGGCAAGAAGTTGTACCATAAAGTTTTCTATCACACAAAGATTGTCATCTGTCCATTGATGCAGAACCAAATCAAGCCTGGGTTTTGTATGTGCACAAATGTTTCTAATCAAGATTGATTGTGTTTTGTTTTAGTATGTCATTCCTATATAATATATTACCTCTCGCCATTGCCATTGTTCATCTGTCTGTCCATCCATTAGTTAAATATACAATATACATGTACGTTAGTTGTTAAATCATACTATGTCATGCTTCGAACATGGAACATTTATTTCCTCACACATACATTACAACAGCTAATACCGGCATTCCCC
This sequence comes from Hanleya hanleyi, assembly GCA_036873755.1. Lineage (NCBI taxonomy): Eukaryota > Metazoa > Mollusca > Polyplacophora > Lepidopleurida > Hanleyidae > Hanleya > Hanleya hanleyi. Next base: position 62,076 of record JAVTVY010023778.1, on the reverse strand, counting down.
AACATCTAACACCACATTTAATGTGGTGTTAGTGGCTGGGGAATGCAATCAAATTTGACCTTAATTCACCTTGGTCAAGGGAGATAACTTTCACCAAAAAATAGTAATAATATTGTAGACTCTCATAGTTTAGAAAAATGTTTCATGACCACAAAAAAGTACCGGTACTGTTTTATGCCTGAAGCAGGTACATGTATTATGGATCAGTTCAACACTGAACACTGTTACAGCTCCTATGGAGTACCTCGCCCAGTTCAGCTTTGGTAACCTACAGTCACCTCCAGCTGTATTCTGGCCCGTATGCCTTAGTATTTGTGTGAATAGTGGTGTTCAAGTTATGACTGCCAACAACCCAATTACTTAGTGATATTAGGTCCTATGAATGTCAACCCTATTACGTGTACAATGTACCTACAATAAGTGAAAACATACACGCTGTTTTATTGACACCATTATTGACATTATCCAGTTGTGCATTAAAACAATTGTTAAGGAACATTACATGCATGCTTTATCAGGCGTTGAATTCTGAAACTAACATGGTTGATTGATAGGCCCAGTGAGAGCAGATCACTGGGCTGATTTTTATCAAGCAGGGTTGATTTCAATTTATATGTATATTCACAATAAAGTTTGGCCAGGCCATGAAAAATACTAACAGCCCTTGTACAGGACCTTGGCTAATTAGCCACTCAAAATGCAAGACCTGCTTTATGCGAGCTGGTTACTACTTACAGTGTTAGCATAAGATAAGATAAGATAAGATTTATTGACGTAAAATTATACCCGCAGGGGGTTAAAAAAACGTGAATACAAACAGTTTCAGATATATACATGTAGAAGACAGACACGGATGACGGACAATACAAATGTAACATAAACATGCAGGATAACTAAGTTGTACATGTTTAAGAAAAAATAAGTTGATTATTCTGAAAACTTTCAATTGCAAATACTTGTTGATGGTTTTTCTTAAGATCTGGGATAAAGTTCTAAATATGTTCAGGTTTATATCGAAACACGTTTTATTTAAACAAACTTTTAAATATCCTGGTACAAAAAGAAAGTTCAAGTAGTATATTAGTGCATTAAAACTTGTGAGTACAGGTTGTAATTATGTTATAGCTTTGTCAGTTTTTGACGATGTGCAATGTATACACTTCATAAATGAATAGTTCAATGTACCTGTACATGTATGGTGGGCCTAATACAGGTACAGGTATCTTGTTTCGATAACTATAAGGGATCAATTTAAAATGTACTGTCATGAATATTCATCAGATGCTTTTAGGTAAATTTACCTCCTAACAAAAGTATAAACTTACACTTACAGAATATATGTGTATGATATGATGACAGAGCAAATCCAAGTCTGGCTGAATTTGGGATTTTTTAGAAATTTTCCTCTAATTGGGTACATGTAAAATGGTATGAAATTTCGGCTCTGTTAGCCCCAAATTCATGTCTGCTCGTCAAAATGAGCCACATTACTGGTTACTCGGTATGGGAGATAACCCATCCAGATAACAATGCATGTACAGCGATGACAAATAGTTGCATGTGCAGTGTTCTGTTGACTGATAGGAGGCAGGAACCTGTTCTGTTTACTATAGTATAGAAAACTGAAGGTAAATATTGTGGTTGTGTGATTTGTATGTACTTAGTACTATATGTAATAGTCATGAAATGACATGCATGCATAGACAAGTATTCTCTGATTATCATAATGCTATTAATTTCTACAAAAACAAATGGTGAAAACGTGCTGCTAACTCTCATTCAATGTCTGTACATGAATAATTCATTGAGTTCTATTTTAGACTGTACATTTACTTCTGTGACTAGTATAAGATGTCCTCAGGCTTAGTATTGTGGTTAACAAATTATTCAGATGCGCTAATGTGTGGGTCAGTTTACCCATCACCAGAGACAAGATATTGATCAATTGTGTGGGATAGAATGACAGCGAGTTGCCCTCTATTCTAGGAGCGGATTCCCTCTTTGTCTCTGATCATGGCTGGCTGTTGTCTGGCTCTGACTTGAGGTTGAGCACACAGACAAAAACCTGGCTGACAGCAAGGCTGACTGAATGCCAGAGTCTGGGTGTTACACTCATCCCTGTAGCCACCTCTCCTCCAACAGTACAGTAGTGGATATGACTGTCTGAAGGGCCTGACCCTAACCCACAGTTGAGAGAGATTTTCAACACTATATGACTCACTGACTCACATAAACAGGACCACATGCCATACCATTTTGGGAAAGCCCTGGCTCTCCATTCAAACCAACTGAAGCAAGGAAGACCCAGACAAAACGTTACTTCCTCAGGAGGATTGGCCCACACCTCTGTCAGCGCAGTCTACCCTGCTATCAGTCTTCCTATCACAGTTGGTCTCTCAAAGGTTTAGTCTGGGGAGGAGGTGTAGACTTAGTTAAGAGACACAGATAGTGGTGTGCCCTTGATTACTCAGTTCTCCAGCACTAGTGTCAGATTGAGTGGGCTAACATACCAGGAGCAGACATATTTAGCTGTTTGGAAAGTTTCCCAAAACACAGGCTGTATCTGGTAGCTGGGACCAAGGGTAGGAATTACATTTATTTATGTCTGTCGGTCTGTCTGTCAGTCGGAACAGCTGATCGACATGGTCAGACTGGCCTACATGTACATCTATAATTTACAGGATGGGCTGACAGTTAGTACATGTACAATAGTTAGTTCTGGTATACAGCAGTCATACAGGACTATGAAATACCAATATTATATAGGCCTACATGTAGCTACTATATGGACAGAGCACATGTGTTTCCCTATTGATATGGAATGTATTTGTGTTTGTATATATTAGTCAGACATGGGTATGATTGTATCTATGGTAGAAGTAGTAGTACATTTCCTGTGAGCCACATGGCGGCGTTTGACTTTTGGCCTGCAATGCTTGCAGTATTTTCATTGTTTGCAAACATACATTCCTGTTTGCCTGTCCCAAGGGAGATAAATCTGGGTTTGTTTGAGGTTAGGTTAAATGGCTAAACATTGTCGGCTTGATCAACTCATTAGTTAAGATGTGTGAACAAACAATTAGGGGACTTGGTGTCATGGCCTATGTTCATGCTACACATCTCGTCAAGCTGCCATATTTAGGAGATCGTTTTTAAGAACGCCTCATCTTGCAGACACGTCCTTGGAACTGCTGACAGCACTGGATTGGCTTTTTTTTTACCACTCTCAGATTGCCAGATGACGGTCTTAAATAATATTGATTTGCCTGGAATTTTGTACAGTTCACCTTGAAAATGGCATCTAGAGGCCCTGATTTGAGACACTGTTAAATGTGTTTATGTTATATGCTCGTGTTGTTGTTGTGATGGTGTAGGTCCCATGTATTAGGGTTCATTTTATAGTATGGAGCAACAATAACATGGAGTTCTTGGGATCCATTCATAAATTTGTGTACCATAACACTGAAAGGATAGGATTAATAAAGACTCTGACCTCCTTGTTCATGTGTTCACAGACATTGCTCATATTTCACCTTTTCCTTTGCAGAACGCGGCGTTAAACCTTAATCCTCTCTCTCTCATATTTCATCCTCACAGAATGGTATACATGTATGATGTACATCATGGGTAAATTTATAATGGTATCAAGACATTGACACATGACATTCCAGTATTAGCAATTCGGACCGAAGTTGTGTGCATGGCATTTCGGGATGTGACATTTCGGCAACTTTATTTCCGGGCCAGAATATGATAAAAGTACAAATTTTTACTATTTTTTTTCTAATGTTTACAGAGCTACCAAGATGTACAGTTTTGTAATGATTGTCCAGACCTCAAATTCCGTCAAAATTGACCAAGTGAGTCAGAGCATTAGAAAACACAAATAAGTGCATGTTACATGATATAATGTAGACCTATTAACCCTAGTCCTGTCGGGCAGTCCTATAGCTGGTCGACTTCTGTGTGCCATGCTGTCAAGCAGAGCTGAATTGACTAAAAACCGGCGGCTGTCAAGTCGTTGGATTCGATAAATAAATTGAAGTAATGGATGGTATTTGATGGATGATACATCATTTTGAACCACTGAACATACATTCAGAAAATATTTGGCATTGTACAGCATCAGAAATATTTAGGACTCATAATTTGGCAAAAATAATGTTCTGAAAACTCACGTGTGTAATTTTATCACGTCCTGATTGCTACCGATAGACGGTCTTTTCCTGCTTCATCCCGAATAAATAAACCGTCTAAAATCTTCTAGATGTCATGATTACGTATTCTTGGTTACTCTTCGCATAATGAATATCGAAAATTTATTGAATCTTCCACGTAAACAGGTCAATATCCCGTTGTTTACATGACGTTTGGCGAACTCATCTTCGCCATTGAGTTCAAAAACATTTCCTTCTCCGCCTGATTCAGTCCAATGCGCACGCGCACTGACCGATATAAACAGTTCGGCCAATCAGGAAGTCAGGTTTACGTCATGTGATCAGTATTTTCGCGGGAGGTCATTACAGATTCGGAGTGAATGGCATTTTTATCCAATAAAATCGACGTATTTCTACTATGTTCCAGGAATAACCTGTGAAAAAATGAAAGCAGGGTTATTGCCCTTCAATTTGATGCCCGGAACATGGATATTTACGGTCTGGTTTTTGTTGCGAAAGCTTGTCAACAAGGTGCATTTTCACGCGTTTTGACGAACATTTCGGAAGAAACGGCACTCTGTTTCACATTTGTAGACTACCTTCACACAATCAGATGTCTTTTTTAGTAAATAAACACCAAACTTGCGTGAAATATTTCGTGAAATAATATGTTTTAAATGGGGTGAGCCGTGTCTGGTTTGATTTTTCCCACACGCGGCTCCAAATTGTTTTGAAAGTCGACCAACTTGCAATGGTCACACTGAACGTATATATCCGGAGTCGACACTGGGAACATGACAGTCTGTCAACGGATATACATGGAGTCGACAGGACAAGGAACTATGTAACAAACACATTTTACAACCCGGATAAATATGTTTAGGGTCTACATGTATATGTTCATTACAGATTTTACAAATATGTAGCTTAGCTTCACTCAGCATGGTCTTATACATGTATGTATCTGTTAACTCTCTTTGATTGAGAATTTGCTAAAATATCTACAATACATCTCTGTAAAATCTTTCATATATTTCTGCACATTATACCTCACAAGAAGTAAGACTAAAACTCTGAGCTTCTTCACGTTATAAACACAATGTAATGCATGAGCTTTCGACCCTCTTGTCAAGGACATAAACTGAACATAAAATAATTTGAAATTTATAATACACAAATGTCGAATACATTGATAATTACTTTAAAGTCTGCTTGTGCATTAAATTATGTTCACGTGAAAAATCTCAAAGTTTGTAGTAGTATTATTGAAGATCCCATTTACACATGTATGACAAAATGTTGCAGATTCATTCATAACACATCAAATGATAATTGTTTGAACAAGAAGTAAGATTATACATGTACATATATTAAGTAGGGAATAGTCTATGTGCACCCCCATGTTTAACTGTTTTCAGTGAAAATGTGCACTTACATGTACATGTAGAGTGATTTAACAATGCAATTAAAATTTACATGTTCCCACAGTATATCATCCATTTGCCAGTTCCCAGACCAAATGTATAACTTAGGCTCTTATGGAAAACAATGGGGGGAAATGAGTAAAAATGTTTATCATATGAAAACGGATGGAAATATATCAAGTATTTCTTTCCAGCCTTTTGTTTACAATTAGCACATAGGCTAATTATCCCCATTTTTCATATGAACCTACCATGTGCGATGAAGTTGACTCATTATGTCAGCACCATCCCCTGTGTCCACTGGTGAGTAATGATGGAGGATGGACAATAAATCATAATTGTATTGTTTCAATAGACAACCAGATGTCACCATTCATCAGGTATAACAGTTGGGATTTTGTTTAACATTAATCTAATATAATTTCTTCTTTTTGTCATTGGTTGAAGACAATCTCCAATAAATTCTACAATCCAAACTAGTGATAGTAATTAGTAGTCTATCCCTATTATTTTCTACCACCATATTATATGATGTAGTCCTGTTTGGGATACTACCTGATGACCTTTTCTCATGGTACAAAAACAAACCAATCATGGCCTATATGTAGCTTGTTTCCCATTATCAGCTTGAAAACTCTGGGTGTCACTGATGAGCCCTCTACAATATAATCAGGTTACATAATTGGATGGAATTTTTGTACAAGTCCCCAAGTTTGGTATGAGTGGATTTTTCGAAAGATTAAATATTTGTCCTTGACCCATTGGTCTTAATTATGAACTAGTCAATTTTCTTGACACCATGACCATAGATTTTCTTGACACACTAAAGGACTTAATTTTCTGGACACTCTAGCCCAGTGGACTATAGTCAATCACATTTTATTGACACTACTAATATTAGTAAGTTTATTTTAATCACTACATGTAGGCTTATTTTGAGACCTGTGAAACAATAAATAAATTTATGTATAAATGCATGAACGTTTGTTGTCTTATATTTAAACTTTTGTACTTTGTACATCATCTAAACCTGTTTAATTTATTATATTTTTCAGACATTAGACTAGTCCTTCAGCACCATGTCCAATTTTGATACACTCCTAGACTTTGACACTCCAGCAAAAAATGGATCAAATGAATCAAACCAGAAGACAGGAAATACCCATACCTTGGATGATTTTGATCCATTTGGACCAAGCCCAACACTGGAAACAAAAGGGAGTGGAGGTGGCAATGACCTGTTGTTAAATTACGAGGTCACTGTACAGGTAAGGGAAGATTGATGATCTGGTAACAGGCAAATACTACGTAATCGGTTACATTCTTTTAGTCTAAATCATAAAATCCTACCCAATATATGTGTACAGGCCCATTCTCACTGTGCGATTTGTAGTAACAGCTTGTACATGTAGCTGCATTGAACTCGGTTGCATCGTGAGAACACTCATACGATTTTAGTCGCATGCTACAAGCCGTATGAAATAAAATGGGTCCTATTTCTTGTGATTAGTTGCATCCCTCACAGAAATAGGGCGCAATTAGGGTGCATTTAAGATGCAAATAGAGCGCATCAATTGAGAGAGCTAGGGCGCAGTTAGGGCGCATGCCCTATCTCTAGCTTCTAGGGCGCATTCATGAAGGGTGCAATTAGGGTGCAGCAGGGTGGATGGGATGAAGAAATAGGGCACAATAGATAGACAAGGCACAAGTAGGGTGCAGATAGGGCGCGCTTTTCGTGAGGGTTGCTACAAATCGGGGGATTCCCCCCGCTGAGTTGTTACTACAAATCGCATCGTGAGAATGGACCTTAAAGGATACATGTGTATATTGTATAAGAGATTTTCGAGTTCATAACATCTGAAGCAATATACATATGATACCATATAATAAGGCCAAGTTGTGTTTTATGTTGCCAATATTAATGGCTGACTTCCCATGTACATGTATGTACATGTGTATATCCTCTAGAATTGGGACTAAATGATAGAGATGTTGTTTAGATATTTCTATCTAGCTGAGTAGATTTGACCTGACCTGGGTGGGAGTGCTTTATAAACCAGCCTATCATATTTCTGGATATCATTTATTACCAATGACATACATGCAGTCTCAGGTCCATGAAATCCTCATATGTTGGCTTTGACAAAATGTGGCAAACTTCTCCCCCATAACCAACAGTGGATGTAGAAGAGTGAATCTCAAAGGTAGCTCTTGGGTACAGTAAGTGACAAATTTCTTAAATATCTTCCTGTGGCATCTGGTCATCAGTATTTAACCTTTCCCTACATGTACATAAATTTGTACCTAAAGAATATTCACCAAATTCGCATGGAATATTTTGTTGTGAACTTTTCTGATTAGGGTTGGTGTGCTACATGTAGCTGTTAATTCAACATTAAATTGGACTGTGCACATCTACATGATACATAGCAATAGCGCCTGCAGTTAGTAATCAAACAAATAATCTAGATGAAGATGTTGACCAATTAATGGCTGTTTACAGACATACATGTACATTCTCTTGACAATTATTTTTAGTATTCATTCACCTATCTATCCATTTGTCTGCTATCTTCCCATTTCACACCACGGCTTTGTAGTCTCAGCTTTGTTAAACCATTATTCTATTGGACACACACATGCCATTTTTTTGCTCCACAGGTAGAAGTTATTTATATAGATCATGGTACCTGTAATAAATAAGCACTTGACATTTGATTTCTGGACATCTGGATACGGAATAACAGGGTGCGAAATAGCCCTTTGCCCGGTTGCCCGGGGCAAGCAAAATTTCCTTTGGGCAACCAAATTCTTCTTGAACTGCAATTTGCATTTGGATATGTTGGTTGCCTGTACTTCCCCATGGGCAACTAGAATTTTGATTTCCTATTTCAAACCCTGAATAATGTATAGAATTTTTGTCAGGATGTTTTGAATCCATTTTTGTGTGTGTACAGATTAACATATGAAGGGCCATTATCCTCTTTTTATTTCGTATGAAACATTTGGGAAACACATGATTTAATCACATGAACATATGGCTGCAATAGTCCCTGTATATACTTGCACATGTTTTCTTGAGCCTGACCAAATTTATTTCAGTATTGAGGAGTTCCTGTGTGTGAGAAAACTTGGTCTACTTTAGGCACCTCAACAGTGTCTTTGAGTGATATTAAATACACACATTTGTGTTGCAGTGGTAGAGTAGATTTTTTTCTATTATTTCTATGGCTTGAATCTGAAATCTCCCAACAGAATTTAAAACAAAAATGTATGATACATTTTCTTTGAATTCTGTTGATGAGAAAAAAATTATTCCGTGAGGCTGAAATATTGAAAAATGATGAGTAGTTTATATCATCTCTTCAAAGCAGTAAAATTTTGTTAAATTCTGTGAAAGTTGTGCATGCAAGAAAACAAATTGGCCATCATCGAGAGTGGCCATAATAAAAAGTCCTCTCATACTGTAAATAGGCCCCTTGATGGTCAGGCATCCACGTGACCGGAAATGTTCATTGACTGTGCGTTCAACATGCAAGTCATGACGTCCTCTCGCTTGAGCTGAAACCGGAAATGTTGATTTGCAATACATGTACATTCAAGATGGGGAAAATGTACACCGACAAGATGTAAAGTGTTGCAGAACTAACTACTGGCATGATTGCTATGGTTGCTGATCATTATTCCTCTAGACTAGTTACTCAGGGGAGATAATCTTATTTGCCTAATTCTCTACTAATTGGATTGTTTGTACTACTGTTACCACTTCATTAAAGCCAGATTTGGCTGTTTGCCAAATAACAGACATGTGCTTGAATACATATGAAGCGTTCTCGAATCCCCTCTTGATGTGTGAAACTTGTAATCATTGTCCGGGACATATCAATAAATATAATATATTACTGCCATCCATATACATTGTTTGTTCTGCTGAAATAAATGACAACTTTACTAAATGGAGAATAGAATTTACATGTAGAGCAGTCCTTCAGATATATAGATCTGTTGACATAAAAACATCTTTCTACCTGCACATTATGTGTTTTATTAGTTGTGTATTAAACATACCTGCAAGTTATTCATTTGCCCAGCAGAAATCTCCCATAATACCTCACTTTCTGGACTGGTGTATTTATTCTATTCAATACTACTTCGACACATACCTGCTCTGAAAAGTATTCCATGCGAACACATGAAAATAATATTGAACGCCCACTTCACAGGAAAGGATGTGACTGTGAGAGTGTTGAAAATTGGGGTCTTTATAAACCAGAACCAGAATCTGTCCAACGAGAACATCATACAGAATTCAGAGAATATAGTTAGGTATTTGATATAGAAGGGTGCACACTTCAGCCAAATGTGCATGTCGATAATTTTGATTATTTCGAGCCTTGCAGGGTAATATGTCTTCCATAAAAACCTAATATCTGTTTTCACCATTATTTCGCCAGTTATCAATTCTTCTAATACCAAATAAGAAAATCAAGGCTAGCAACTAGTGAAGGCAGATATAGGTTCAACATATTTGTGAAAAAAAGGCTAACATACATTGTCTAGAAAGACTATTGTGTGCAGAATAGAGACAAATCCTTGATTTTCTTGGCATTGTGGCAGGTTATCTTACAAGTACAGTAACTCTAGCCTACGATCACCCTACAAAACACTTCTGACCATACCCATGTGCCTGAGTATGACAAGTGAATTTGAGCAGATAACTGAATTATTCAATGATGTCTGGAAGATGTCTGTCTGTGCCCCCGCAGATCTATCTTAACACAATTACAGGTGCACTATGGAACAAGAACAGTTTGAATTGACGGTACATGTAACATTCTTATGTACTAGTTACATGACATTAGCTGAAAGTTAAGGTGGCTCCCTGGTTAGAAGAATGAGTGCTCTGCACAACATTTTTGTGCATCCCAATAACCTCCCTTGTAGCCGTACTCTTGTGAGTGAATGGCTAGAATGATATACTTTTTACCCCTCGGCCAATTTTGGCCATGGGGTATTGTTGTCGCCTTGTACGTCCGTACGTGAGCGAGATAGCCGAAAAACGGTTCCACTGAAGAATTCCAAATTTGGTATGCTTATTTACCTAGTCAAGAACCAGAAGCCTATTGAATTGGGACCTGATTGGGTGGAAACCTTGGCGGCCATCTTTAATTTTATGCAAAATGGATAATGATCCATATCTCGGAAACCATTCAACTGTTCAATACGAAAGTTGGTATACATCATCGATACATCAAGCAACTTTCAATGAATTACCAAACCGGCTTTTTTGATTAGCTGGAAATCCTGGAGGCCATCTTTAATTTATGCGAAATCGATAATGATACATATCTCTGTTACCATTCACTTGTTGGTATACATCATCGATACATCCAGATACTTTGAATCGGGACCTGATTGACCGAAAACCTTGGCGGCCATCTTTAATTTATGCAAAAACTTTAATGATATATATCTCTGACACCATTTAAGTGTTCTATACCAAACTTGGTATACAGGATCGATGTATCAAGAGACTTGCATTTAATAATCACATCAGTTCCTCTGAGTAGAGGGAAGGATGGGCGGCCATCTTTAATTTATGCAAAATCATTAATGATCTCGTTCTCTGATACCGTTCAAGTGCTCAATGTAAAATTTGGTATACATCATCGATGCATCAAGAGACTTACGACAAATAACAGTCTGGTTTCTCTGATTGGGCGGAAACCTTGGTGGCCATCTTTAATTTATGCAAAATCTTTAATGATGTATATCTCTGATACCATTCCAGTGTTCTATACGAAACTTGGTATACAGCATCAATATATCAAGAGACTTTCAATGAATAACCACATCGGTTTCTCTGAGTGGCGGGAAGGATGGGCGGCCATCTTTAATTTATGCGAAATCATTAATGATCTCTATCTCTGATACCGTTCAAATGCTCGATGTAAAATTTGGTATACATCATTGATGCACCAAGAAACTTATGTAATGAACCGGTTTCTCTGATTGAATGGAAACCTTAGGGTCATTTCTAATTGCAAAATTTTTGATAATCTGTATATTTATGACTTGACTGCTTGGTGTTCCTGACATCTTGGTTCAAATTGAATACATTATGAATGTACCCAGAGCCGAGGGGTTTTCAGATGCGCAGCTTCGTATTGATAGGCAGCGTTTACGTTTCAGTGACACGTTTTGTGAGCAATTGATAAATTTTCCCTTGTGACGCCATGACATCGAATGGCAAACTCTATGTTGACGAAGCATTTTTGACGTCCTGACGTTACATTGTTGAGATGTCATGAAAAATAGCGGAAAAATTCTGGATGTAGGTGACTTCAGAGCTTCAATCATGCCTTCTTTGGACAGTGACCTCCATTAAAATTGAGTTACTGGAAAAGTACATTTTCTAAAGAATATAACTAAAACCAATGAGAAAAATGATATGACTTGTGAACATTCTGAATACAATTAGGTCTCAAGTATTGGGTGTTTTATATAATATTCACACTGTACCAATTTGCTAGAGGCACACGTTATTCAAGCTGAAAATTGAAAAAGTAATACGCTATGTCTCAATTTTTATATCATTTTCTGATAAAAGATGAACTTTCTGAGCTATAGAAAAAAATAGTAGAAAAATGACATGAATTTGCTCCGGAACCAGGGAGTCTCCTTAATTGTCAGTGAATCTTACATTTGAAAAGAGCTTTCTTGTAGCTGTACATGTAGTTACTGAGATGGTGTGGGTTAGTGGAAACTCATCCCAATAGCCTAGCTCCCAAGTATGGATGACCACGGATGTCAAAAATATTAACTTTGAGTGAATGATCAATCTTTGAATTAAACAACGTACTTTGAAACAAAGAATCAAACTTTGAATCAGTGCTCCAGATAATTTTTTTACCCCTCGGCCAACTTTGGCCTAGGGGTATTGTCGTCATCATGTACGGCTGTCCGTACGTCCGTACGTCCGTACGTACGTCCGTCCGTCCGTTACCGCGATATCTACAGAACCGTTTCATGCATGGCAACCAAACTTGTTACATCTATTTATCTTCACGTAAATCAGAAGCCTATCGAAAATGAGTCATCTCGGACAATATTTTGCAGAGTTATGCCCCTTTTTACAAATAAAAATCCATTTATGATTTATTGTGATAATTTCAGAACCGTTCCATATACAACATCCTAACGTGATACAGTTGTTTCTCTTGACCTGAACTAGATGCCTATCGAAAATGAGTCATGTCAGAAAGTATTTTGCAGAGTTATGCCCCTTGTCTAATAAAATCCACTAATTCCTATGTTAAGTTTGCATATAATTTCTATATCATGTTTGTATACTATCACATTTATTTATTGATTGGATGACTGATTTATTGATTTATTCTCTTACACAATGCGAAGAATGCCTGCAAATCTGTTTTGAAAATGACACTAGATGCCTATCAAAAATGAGTCGTGTCAGAAAGTATGCCCCTTGTCTAACAAAATCCACTAATTCCTATGTTAAGTTTGCATATTATTTCTATATCATGTTAGTATAGTATCACATATATTTATTGATTGGATGACTGATTTATTGATTTATTTTCTTAGACAATGCAAAGAATGCTTGCAAATCTGTTTTGAAAATGACATACATGTGCCATTTAGTATACATGTACTGTATTTATCTAGCCATGTGTACTGTTGTTTTGGTGCGACATCGATACAGCTCTTTCAATTTATTCCAGAAACAAATTAATTTAAGGGGAGGAAAACTTACACCCTTACATTATAATAGCTGGGGTTCAGAGCTGAGGGGTTTCGATAGCGCAGCTTCATGTTTTATGAGGAGTACTATACTCCTCCAAATTTGTTCGAAGGAGTATCGCTTGTCATACCAGGAGTATTAACGGTTCTGAAAAACTTCTGGTCCGGACAAGTTGTTGACGCACGGACAAAGGGACGTACATGCCGATCACAAGACATAACTGTGTAGTTTCTTGCCTGAAGTTTTTGCGCATAGTTCTACAACTCCAGTGACTATAGAGTCTATAATCCTCCGCACTAAATTCTGCACCGTCTCCTCGGTAGATTTGGCAAAAAAGGAGGTTATTTTGCGTGTCCCGGACATCTTTAACCGAATCACACATGATGTGATTGCTGCAGTGAAAAAAATGGCTGCTCACTACAGCAACGGTACTGTTTCCGGCAAGCTCTCCAGTCTCCGTGCAAGGGTATTGCTGATGAACTATATGACAACAACGTAAAACACCTCCGGAGACAGATTTGTCTCCCTTGATATGCCTTGCTGAGATCAGGAGACAGAGTCAACGGATTGACGGCATCGTTTATTAGAGAAATTTTACGCATTGATTTTGGCGATAAGGCGTATCAGCTATTTATCGGGCGTATTTGTTACGCCTAGATTTCAGCATGCATGCGTTTTTGAACTTTTTGTAGGCGTAAATTACGCCAATACGCCCCTTATCTGGAGCACTGTGAATAAATAACATACTTTCAAACATGAGCAGTGTGACTAACGTCACAGGACCTACGAAGTAGAGTAGGCATTAGGACTCGATCGCATTTTCATTGAGATATGATGTGACCCTCCCCTACGGTACGTTTCATCATAATATGGTACATGTACAACCTTCCATAACAGCCATAGGTTCTCTTTATAACATGCCTTTTGTGAGATTGAGCAAGATTATATTCTGGGTATTTATATATTTACATCGATGTGTTCGTGCCACAAAAAATGAAAGTATATTGGTGAATGTTCTGGTCATTTAGTGATCCGGCCCTGGTACATCAAGCAGTTGAATAGACTCGGAGTTAAACACATTAATACTGGGTTTCACCAGCCTCCGTCTATAAATAGTTCGCTCAGCTGTATTGAGGTCGCTGTCCTCAGATCTTGCGGTTGAATCCAACAGCGAGAGAGCACCAGGCATGCCAGGGCTGTTCCCAAATTCCATGGTGTCATGTTTCCCTCGCTTAAATGATCGGACTTTTCTCCGTATGATCTATAACAATATACTGAAGTGTTAATTATAAATCTAATTTTAATCAGAATTATTTCAGATCAGAACTAGCTGGTAACAATGCCCTAATGCTCGTTCATGCCAAAAATCAAGGTTATAATGTCAACGGTTCTCCTTATTTTGCCGACGAAAGGATTCGGATGGACTGACTGACTCACTCATTACCGGACAATTTGCGATCTGTAGCCTACTTCGTAGGAACAAATAAATTCAGAATGATCATCAGATATGATGTGTAAATAGGACAACCTAGTTGTACAAGCCAATTTTCTGCCATGAGCTAGTTTTAAACCAATGAAACTACAGTGTACTTGTCAATGAATGAGCAGACAGGGGCAGGTTCTCTCAGTGTCTCACTACAATATAAGTTCAAGACCAGTTCTTTCCCCAATCCGAGTATCCCTATATCCCAAAATCCTGCTAAAATGGCAAAGATCGTCATGGACCACAGCAGAAAAATGAAACCTATCCCAAATTCTTATTTATGAAATAAATAAAAATTGTCCTTTTAACCACCTTACTCTTATGGCATAATGATTGCCTCTCTTGCTGAATTAGCTGTGCCCTGTGTCTGTTAATTCAGAAGACTGTATTTTCATGGACTTAAAACTATGTTATATTGGCCAAAAGTGTGGTTGTACAGTGAAAATTAGGTATGAGTTGTGAGATAGGGCATACATGTAGCTTCAATAGAAATTTTATTATGCTGTATCAAAGTTTGATTGTTAGTTTGGAAGTATATTACAGTTTGATTTAAAGTTTACTTGAAGTTTATATATTTTGACATGAATAGCCACCCATACCCAAGGTCAGGACTCCAGAGTTTGGCTTTAAGCACTCACTGGAAGGAAGCCAAATGAATTCCCAGGACCCTTGCAGAAAAGTGGAATCAAATTACTGAAGCTCAGTTTTTCTGGCAGCTGAATACTCTGGAGACAGCACATCTGGTCTGGCATATTGAGAGGACAGATAACTAAAATGTACAAGTTGGCAGGCTTACCAAAAAGTCAGATATATTGGCCTAGATAACAATCAGTTACCATGGATACACAATTTATGTATTTCTCTGCCTCCAGGAAATAAGTGTTAATGGTCCAACTTAGTTCTTAAAGTTTTTCTAAAACTTTGGGTAACCAGCCTTAGGCTTCACATTTTGTATAACTGGATTCAATAATCTGTAACCTAATCAGTTGTTATAAATTGTTTGTGGTATTAGTACCCTGCACCGACCATTCCCCACATTCCAGAGTTGATCAGGTGATTTCCCTGAGCAGAGGCCCAGTACCTTCTAGGAATGTCTGCTCAGATGAACTGATACCTACATGTTCTAGGTTGAGGGTCATTTTAGAGTCCATATTGATAACAGGATTCCCTTCACTTCTGGGTAATGTGTGAAATATTTGATGTAATTAATGGTACAATGCCCTTTTGTCTGCCCATCCTCTTCCCAAGTCTGCACTGGTACTTAATGACTCCTGTACTACACACATTTCTCCTCAGTCTAGCCAACCATATTGATAGTCCGGTCAACCATATTGATAGTCCGGTCAACAACATTGATAGTCCGGTCAACAACATTGATAGTCTGGTCAACAACATAGATAGTTCGCATTCTCTCATAAAGCAATTACTCTATAACACTCAGTTAATCCCAACAATTTTGATCATTCTATCAAATAAATAGTAAAATTATGTTCATGTTTTCCTGCATACTCAATCAATGTCCACTTCCAATATATATTGTCACCCCAATAGACCTGGGTTGGAAATTCAAGATTGTATTATTAGGTGGGGGGGGGGGGGGATTTGGCTTAATGTCACGCTAGTCAGTTTGGTTGGTGGAGGAAGCCGAAGTACCCGGAGAGACTCCGGAGAGAACCACCAGCCTTCAGCAAGTAACTGACAAACTTTCACATATGGACCAGCTGGGTTCAAACCCGGTGTTGGGGCTTAGACCACTCGGCCACTGAGGGCCCTGTATTATTAGAGACGTACCTGGAGGTCAAGTTACCAAAATTCATAATCCTACAGCATTAATTATTGAGCTATCGAGTTCGAATAAAGATTATTATTATACATGTACCATATTCATATTCTTCAAATTGTATCCCATCATCCGAATCCAGGGTACTATCATACATAGAAACTTCTGACAGTTGCATGTATCATGCGGAATCAGGTGTTGTCTGCATATATTAGTAGGTGTCCTAAATAGCAGCATCTGATTGGTCCCCGAGATTTGAATGCCACAATCACATGCCTTGTACCAGACATACCTCCAGGACATTATTATTGTATGTGAAAGCAAGCAGCCTTGATGGCGAGCAAATAGTATCCTGGAGTGTCCCCGGACATCACAAAGGAGAGTCCACTTATACCCAGGACTGCGAAGTACCACCGATTTTATTTCGTCCAATAATCTTCGGCTTATTTGTAATATTGATCATCAAAAATAGCCCAGTAGTTTGTCTTTACGTACCGTATACTATTAGGTTAGGTTATTATACAGTGCTTTGTACAATATGGATTGATATTGTACAAGTCCATGTTGTGATGAAAACCCGTATTGGACGAGACGCCGACGAGACGTTCGGCGTCGAGTCCAATACGGGTTTTCATCACAACATGGAGTACAATACCAATCCATATTGTACAAAGCACTGTATAATGACCTATTTATTATACAGGTCATCGAAATAGTAAACTAAATTATTTGTTATTGATTTTTTATTTATGTTTGAATCAATATAGTTTTGTTAGATAAAACAAACATAACATTAATATATTGAACTATAACAATAAATTCAACTACAGGACCCGTAAATTCCTAGAATATATAGACTCTGTAATTCTGCAAATATGATGTATATCTATTATCAGTCTACTTTCCGAAGTTCATTTTGAGACAAATTTGACTGGCTGGGTAATGTTACTTGGAATTTAGATATGTAATGTTATTTAAGTTCCTAGATGATTGAGCTAGAAAATAGAAGGTTTTTCAACTTTTGTATCTTAATTTTGGCGCCGTAAAAAATAGTTACCTCCCTTAGAAAGCGTACAATATGAATTCAATATGGCATTTTGCAATCCAATATGACTGGGTATTGTACGGACACGTGGTGCGATTGAAATGATTTGATTGGATCAAAGGACGTAGCTGTATAATAAATTTCAATATGTGACCATTAATATGAGAAATTTTGATCCGCATGCCAGCAGTACTGATGTGATGTGTGTATACCTAGAGTACGGAACTTTCTTAGATATTTACAGAAAATTTGAATATTACCCCTCAGCCCATAGGGCTGTGGGGTCTTGTCGTTGCCATGTACGTACGGACGTCCGTCCGTCAACATTTTCTTGTCCGCTGAATATCTGCAGATCTATGAAGGCGGGCCTGACCAAACTTTGGTGAGAGCTTCCTGAATGTTGACTGAAGAAATGATTAGATTTTCAGATGGCTATGATGATTTCGTGATTTTTAATTATTGTTTTTATTATTTATTGATGGCTCAGCTTTTGCAATGTTATCTACGCCCATCAACATGTTCTTGTCCGCTGAATATCTGCAGATCTATCAAGTCAGGCCTGACCAAACTTTGGTGAGAGCTTCCTGAATGTTGACGGATGAAATGATTAGATTTTCAGATGGCTGTGATGATTTCATGAATTTTAATTATTTTGTTTATTGATGGCTTGGCTTTTTGCACTGTTATCTATGCCCATTGGGAACCCTTGGTTGCATGTTTCATTGTGACTTTTGAAGGTTCCCTGATACAAGAAAGCCTGGGCCATTCAAGATTACCATTGGATGGAACTCCCCAATTCCCATATATTCTGAGAGCTTACATGATGCTTCACTTGTTCAACCTATGCACTACCCTTGGGGGGATTTCTCCACCCCTGGGGCACTAAATGTTAAAGTTTTGGACTTCTTTCCTATTCACAGCTTCTCAGCCTGCAGTGTACATTGCTTTTTCACACACATGCTGAATCACCTAATTTTTTTTTCCTTTTATAGTAATAACTAACGGGTTGGTGACATTATTTTATTTCCCAAGTACAAGAGAAAATAACCGGCGAGGGGGTCCCCGCAGTATCGAACCCCTGTTAGGTTTGAATTTCATGTCGCTTTAAATGAAGGACAACATTTTTCTTCAATTTTGCTACATGTACATCGATTTATCAGAAAGCTTTTGCACAAACCATATTTTATTTCAGAAGTATAATATGAAATAACTGGCAGGGGAATCCCTGCAGTATCGAACCCCTGTTAGTGTGAATTTCGCGTCGCCTTAAATGAAGGACAACATTTTCCTTCAATTTTGCTATTAAATCATTCTACTCCATATCATATGATTTATCTTAAAGCTTCTGCACAAAACATATTTATTTCAGAAGTGTAGTTTGAATTTCGCGTGACCGTAAATGAAGGACAACATTTTTCTTCAATTTTGCTGTTAAATCATTCTATTTTACATCATATGATTTAGCCTAAAACTTTTGCATGAACCATATTTGTGTCTACACATTTAACTGGTACAACATAATGCTTCAATTTTTGTCACCAAACATGTTACTGTACCTTGGAAATTATTTAAAACGAGTGATTAGGAGAGTGTCAATCAGTGTGTTTCTATGCCATTAAACTTATCACACTTGTGCAATGCATAAATTGCCACTGATAAAGCTACACTTTCTTGCATGCTGTAATCCCAGCACACCACTCACGTGAAAACGAAGTCTATTATATCTATCACTTTCATTTTTTGTTTCATTTGAGTTTTGGGTGCCCATACGTTTTTCGGAATGCAGCCCTGATCCTACTTGACTAAAAAAAAAACAGGCTGAGGGGTCCACGCACCTTTTAGGTGCTTGCCTGCAATTCATGTTAATAATGTAATAATGAATATCTTGTGTACTTTACAGAATGGGACAGATGTAGAGAATGGTTCAGATAATGTGAACCTACTGTACGAGATGGATATGGGCCGGGCTGGTAACCATGGCGATCTCTACCAGTACGATCAGGAAGATGTGAATGAAGATCATGATAGAGATCATTTTGCTTCGCTGATTAAAGAACAAAATACCAATGGAGATGATTCCGCTGAGATTAGTGTGACAGAAACTGTAACCACCGGGGAGGATGGGTCATTTACCGTGGTGACCACACGAAGGTCACAGAGTTATGACAGTGACGACGAGTCCAGCGATAAACTTCAGAACACCCAAGTTGTGGAAGAAGCCATGACACGGAGTGATGACGGTATGACTGTCACAAAGGTGATCACAACGACAACAACAGAATCCTCGTACTATGATGATGACAGTGATGGCGCTGAACAGCCATCACTCGAGGAACGGTCTTACGAACAATCATCATTGGAACACCAAGAGGAAGTGTCATTTGAACAACCAGAGCAGGCTTCATTTGAACAATCTGAACAAGAATCCTACGAACACTCGGAACAAGCTTCGCTGGAACAGTCCTCATTTGAACAACCTTCCAGAGAAGACGATGAAAGAGTTCAAAGAAGTCGAAGTCCCAGCAGAAGTCCGACTCACAGTCGGAGTCGTAGCGTGAGCAGCAGTGAAGGGGAACACGAGCAGCAACAGGAGGAACAATTGGATGAAAGTTCTAACCAGGTAAGTCAAATGTTTTAACTTAATTTTTCGGTTGCCAGTTGATCTACAAATTCTTTGCATAAAGACAATTAACATTGATATACTATGCCTGTTGGTATAACATTATATTTTCCAGTTACATATCTATATTTTTACCTACATGTATATATATATTCATATTGGTTACATTGACAGAGATTCAGGAGTATGAAATTGGGTCAGCATACTGTGTGGTTATCATCAGAGATACATCATTCTCCCATTGCCGGATTTTATAACCTCCTACTGTCAGTGTAATACCCTCTGACTGATCTGGACCAAAACATGAACAGCTCTCATGTACATTCAGGCTTTATCATGAACAGCCCTCATATACATTCAGGCTTTATCATGAACAGCCCTCATGTACATTCAGGCTTTATCATGAACAGCTCTCATGTACATGTACATTCAGGCTTTAACATGAACAGTCCTCATGTACATTCGGGCTTTATCATGAACAGCTCTCATGTACATTCAGGCTTTAACATGAACAGCCCTCATGTACATTCAGGCTGTATCATGAACAGCCCTCATGTACATTCAGGCTTTATCATGAACAGCTCTCGTGTACATGCAGGCTTTATCATGAACAGCTCTCTTGTACATTCAGGCTTTATCATGAACAGTCCTCATGTACATTCAGGCTTTAACATGAACAGCTCTCATGTACATTCAGGCTTTATCATGAACAGCCCTCATGTACATTCAGGCTTTATCATGAACATCCCTCATGTACATTCAGGCTTTATCATGAACAGCCCTCATGTACATTCAGGCTTTATCATGAACAGCCCTCATGTACATTCAGGCTTTATCATGAACATCTCTCATGTACATTCAGGCTTTAACATGTTCAGCCCTCATGTACATTCAGGCTTTAACATGAACAGCTCTCATGTACATTCAGGCTTTATCATGAACAGCCCTCATGTACATTCAGGCTTTATCATGAACAGCCCTTATGTACATTCAGGCTTTAACATGAACAGCTCTCATGAACATTCAGGTTTTAACATGAACAGCTCTCATGTACATTCAGGCTTTATCATGGACAGCCCTCGTGTACATTCAGGCTTAACATGAACAGCTCTCATGTACATTCAGACTTTATCATGAACAGCCCTCATGTACATTCAGGCGTTAACATGAACAGCCCTCATGTACATTCAGGCTTAATCATGAACAGTCCTCATGTACATTCAGGCTTTATCATGAACAGCCCTCATGTACATTCAGGCTTTAACATGAACAGCTCTCATGTACATTCAGGCTTTATCATGAAAAGCCCTCATGTACATTCAGGCTTTATCATGAACAGCCCTCATGCAATTCAGGCTTTAACATGAACAGTCCTCATGTGCATTCAGGCTTTATCATGAACAGCCCTCATGTACATCAGGCTTTATCATGAACAGCCCTCATGTGCATTCAGTCTTTATCATGAACAGCTCTCGTGTACATTCAGGCTTTATCATGAACAGCTCTCATGTACATTCAGGCTTTATCATGAACAGTCCTCATGTACATTCAGGCTTTATCATGAACAGCCCTCATGTACATTCAGACTTTATCATGGACAGCCGTCATGTACATTCAGAGTTTATCATGAACAGCTCTGATGTACATTCAGGTTTTAACATGAACAGATCTCATGTACATTCAGGCTTTATCATTAACAGCCCTCATGTACATTCAGGCTTTAACATGAACAGCTTTCATGTACAGTCAGGCTTTATCATGAACAGCCCTCATGTACATTCAGGCTTTAACATGAACAGCTCTCATGTACATTCAGGCTTTATCATGAACAGCCCTCATGTACATTCAGGCTTTAACATAAACAGCCCTCATGTACATTCAGGCTTTATCATGAAAAGCCCTCATGTACATTCAGGCCTTATCATGAACAGCCCTCATGTACATTCAGGCTTTAACATGAACAGCTCTCGTGTACATTCAGGCTTTAACATGAACAGCCTTCATGTACATTCAGGCTTAATCATGAACAGCCCTCATGTACATTCAGGCTTAATCATGAACAGCCCTCATGTACATTCAGGCTTAATCATGAACAGCCCTCATGTACATTCAGGCTTAATCATGAACAGCCCTCATGTACATTCAGGCTTTATCATGAACATCCCTCGTGTACACCCACCCGTGTGGTTCACGGGTGTGAAAAGGAATAGGACCCAACGTCGTGATATGACTGAAATATAGTTGAAAGCGATGTTAAATCATATTCACTCACTGACTCCCTCGTGTACATTCAGGCTTTAACATGAACAGCTCTCATGTACATTCAGGCTTTATCATGAACAGCCCTCATGTACATTCAGGCTTTATCATGAACAGCCCTCATGTACATTCAGGCTTTATCGATTTTGATTGAAACAAGCAACAATTTCTGCATATGAGAGAGATGAATAGAATGAACAAGTTAGATACCAGTACTCAATTGTTTTGAAACGGCACACATAGTAACATATCCCTACCCCACTGGTAATGGACAATTTGCTGATAGCCATGCACGCAAAAGTTGTGGGTCGCATATTTTTATGCCTGCTCTTCCAAATGGATTCTCACTATCAAACTTTGTGAGAATCCTTGGGAATCCAATGCTATCATTTCTGTACAGATTGCTAACATTTTATGGGAAACTGTTGGATTTCTGCGAATTATTTTGCGGGAGTGCTGATGAGAATCGGATTGCTTGATTCGTGTGGAAAAGCAAACCCTGATTTCACCCCAGTGCAATCAGAGGGTAGATCTGGCAGAAGGATATATATACAATCTGATGCTGCATGAATGCATGTAGTAGTTCAGTAATTTCCCTCTGCAAGGTGATCGAAGATTGATCATAGATTTGGGATTAGTACATGTATTCATATGGGGTCAATCTGGAGCTCTTTTAATACTGAGTTTGCATTGATGTGTTATCCACATTTAATGTCTGCTAACATCTTATTTGACAGCTTTGTTCTGAAAATATATACGGTGTACATTTCACAAAGACTTCAATTGATACCTTTCTTTCTGCACATGATTTTAATAGCATACATTCCTTAGTTGTCCATGCCTTTTAAGTTGACTTTATGTAGCTTCAACTCTGTTGATCCTAGAAACTAATAGTTGTGACCTGCTAAGTTATAAAGAGTTTTAGTACTGATATAGTTGGTGTTTGTGGCTTATTCTACTGACCAGTACATGTATTAGAACAGAACATAGCATTTATCTTTGTTTTATGCTTGAGCTGGGTAGTGTTTCTACTTCCCTTTTGTGTTTTTGCATTAATGTACATGAATGTTCAGTAGATGTGGCAGACACCACCTGTCTTCGAACCAGGTGCCACAACAATCTAAAAAGCCTGATGCGTGGTGCATGGCATGTGAGCCACCATGACCGGTATCTCACGAAGTGAAATATACCTCACATTAGTCCAAACCCAAATGTTGTACATGTAGGCCTATCATAATTGAAATTTCCAAAGGATGTGTATGTTAAGAATGGCCCCAGTTAGCTAAAATATTAGCTTAGTTTAATTGGCATGAAGTGCACCACTTCGTAGAATAAGCAGAGTAATATCAAGGTATTGAGTCTTGTGATTCTCGAATAACACCTGTGAAATAGTGCATACATGAAAAATCACTGAATTTGAGGTTTGATCACCTATTTCTTTCTGTAATTTGTAAACCTATATGAAGATCTCCCACAAGAGACTGAATTTTATACAAAACAGTCATCGTTCCAATAGGCATGATACATGTAGGTACCTGTCCTATCTGTGAAGAAAGGTGGTTGTGGTAATGGTCATATACATGTATGTTTACAGAGAGAAATTAAAGGTGTTTTCACCTCAAATCAACGATATCTCACACATGCACTATTCGCGGCCAGTTATTCAAAAATCACAAATACTCAAATTCTAGAATACCTCTGAGTATGCAACCAAATTTTGTGCCGTACATTATGCCAGTCTTGCAATTTCTTTCCTACATGTACATGTAGCTATTTTATTTTTGTTACTCCAACCACGTACATCTCACTGGGACCAATTCCTCATCAATAATGGTTGATATCCTCTGAGAAACAAAGAACAACTAGTGAATCTGTAATACCTCAAATTAGTGATTATAATATTGGTTATTATGCAGTGGCTGTGAATTTTCTTATGATTTTCAAAATTTAGAATGCTTGAAATTTGAAATAAACTCTTGAAACTCCACATGTAGAATGCTCCAGATAGAATGTATTAGAATATGAAAAATGTTCAGTGATAAGAAGATAAGTTCAACAAGCTTAACATTGAAATGAGAGAACAAAATGGACAACAGCAAGGGGACAGTTTTATATAAAAATCACATCCCTACCAGCGAAAAAAACATATACATTGACTTGTCGGACATGTCTGGCAAAAACTCATGCTGGTCTGGTAAAAATGGGTTGTCCTTCGGACAATTGTCCTGCTGATGATTCTGAATATTTCTACGCCTGAGTACTGTAGTTCCATTGCTCTCCTCCACTTGCACTCTGCTAATATTGCATGGAGAATTATGTATACATGAGGCTTTTCAGTACACTGATATATGGGTTAATACTATAGATTTCCTAGCCACCATGTAACAAACACATTACAAGTATATTCACTTGTGAAGGCATGGGTGAATGTACAGTGAGATCATTCAGATTATTCTGGTACATGTAGTTCATGCAATCATATAGCTTGTACATGATTGAACATCTGGTTCACTTTGTACACAGTTCATGCCAGCTTACATGTAGTTGTTTTATCCATGTAGTTTTGGGTTAATAATTTGCTAGATTATTTTGCAGGTTATCACATTTATACATCTATGTGGAACATGTATATTTACAATTTTACTAGTTTTTACCCCTCGGCCAATTTTGGCCATGGGGTATTGTCGTCGTCTTGTACGTCCGTCTGTCCGTACGTCCGTACGTCCGTACGTCCGTACGTCTGTACGTGAGCGAGATAGCCGGAGAACGGTTCCACTGAAGAATTCCAAATTTGGTATGCTTATTACCCCTCAGCCCATAGGGCTGTGGGGTCTTGTCGTTGCCATGTACGTACGTCCGTCCGTCCTAGCGTCCGTCCGTCCTAGCGTCCGTCCGTCCTAGCGTCCGTCCGTCAACATTTTCTTGTCCGCTAAATATCTTCAGATCTATGAAGTCGGGCCTGACCAAACTTTGGTGAGAGCTTCCTGAATGTTGACAGATGAAATGATTAGATTTTCAGATGGCTATGATGATGTCATGATTTTTAATTATTTTTTTTATTATTTATTGATGGCGTAGCTTTTGCACTGTTATCTATGCCCATCAACATGTTCTTGTCCGCTGAATATCTGCAGATCTATGAAGTCGGGTCTGACCAAACTTTGGTGAGAGCTTCCTGAATGTTGACGGATGAAATGATTAGATTTTCAGATGGCTATGATGATGTCATGATTTTTAAAAAAAAAAATTATTATTTATTGATGGCTTAGCTTCTGCACTGTTATCTATGCCCATCAACATGTTCTTGTCCGCTGAATGTCTGCAGATCTATCAAGTCGGGCCTGACCAAACTTTGGTGAGAGCTTCCTGAATGTTGACAGATGAAATGATTAGATTTTCAGATGGCTATGATAATTTCATGATTTTTAATTTTTTAATTTATTGATGGCTTAGCTTTTGCACTGTTATCTATGCCCATCGGGAACCCTTGGTTGCATGTTTCGTTGTGAATTTTGAAGGTTCCCTGATACAAGAAAGCCTGGTCCATTCATGATTATTATTGAATGAAGGACAACATTTTTCTTAAATTTTGCTATTAAATCATTCTATTCTACATCATATGATTTATTCTAAAACTTTTGCATGAACCATATTTGTGTCCACACATTTAACTGGTACAACATACATTTGTAATGCTTCAATTTTTGTCACCAAACATGTTACTGTACCTTGGAAATTATGTAAAACGAGTGATTAGGAGAGCCCATTTTTAGCCTGACTGTGTGCAATTTTGAATCAGTTTGCATACCTGGAGCTCCCCCCCCCCCAAATAATGATAAGGGTTGGCCTGTGTCAATAAGTGTGTTTACTTGTTATCACACTTGTGCAATGCATAAATTGCCACTGATAAAGCTACACTTCCTTGCATGCTGTAATCCCAGCACATCACTCACGTGAAACCGAAGTCTGTTATATACGGTATCCAGGGATTTTTTGCAGGTTCCGATCCCAAACTCCCAGTTCCTTTTCGTAATTCATTATTGAGGGTCCAATTTTTTTAAGTGAATTTCGGCGCAAAGAGCCTGTGATCAATCACAAAACAGAGGTTTATTAACATGAAATTCAATACCCAGCTATGCAATCGGATCGATATTGAGGCTTCCAGAAGCTTTTTCTAGGAGTATTTCTTTCAGAAATCTTTTCAAATTGAACAAAAACAACACTTTCGCTTTTTGTTTCATTTGAGTTTTGGGTGCCCATATGTTTTCCAAAACTAAACTGGCTCTAGATGCAGCCCTGATCCTACTTGACTAAAAAAAAACAGGCTGAGGGGTCCACGCACCTTTTAGGTGCTTGCCTGCAATTCATGTTTACCTAGTCAAGGACCAGAAGCCTATTTAATTGGGACCTGATTGGGTGAAAACCTTGGCGGCCATCTTTAATTTTATGCGAAATGGATAATGATCCATATCTCGGAAACCATTCAACTGTTCAATACGAAAGTTGGTATACATCATCTATACATCAAGCAACTTTCAATAAATTACCAAACCGGCTTCTCTGATTAGCTGGAAATCCTGGAGGCCATCTTTAATTTATGCGAAATCGATAATGATACATATCTCTGTTACCATTCAGTTGTTTTATATGAAAGTTGGTATGCATCATCGATACATCCAGATACTTTGAATCGGGACCTGATTGACCGAAAACTTTGGCGGCCATCTTTAATTTATGCAAAAACTTTAATGATATATATCTCTGATCCAATTTAAGTGTTCTATACCAAACTTGGTATACAGCATCGATGTATCAACTGACTTGCAATGAATAACCACATCAGTTCCTCTGAGTGGGGGGAAGGATGGTCGGCCATCTTTAATTTATGCAAAATCATTAATGATCTCGTTCTCTGATACCGTTCAAGTGCACGATGTAAAATTTGGTATACATCATCGATGCATCAAGAGACTTACGACAAATGACAGTTCTGGTTTCTCTGATTGGGCGGAAACCTTGGTGGCCATCTTTAATTTATGCAAAATCTTTAATGATGTATATCTCTGATACCATTTCAGTGTTCTATACGAAACTTGGTATACAGCATCAATGTATCAAGAGAAATTTCAATGAATAACCACATCAGTTCCTCTGAGTGGCGAGAAGGAAGGGTGGCCATCTTTAATTTATGCGAAATCATTAATGATCTCTATCTCTGATACCGTTCAAATGCTCGATGTAAAATTTGGTATACATCATTGATGCATCAAGAAATTTATGTAATGAATACCGGTTTCTCTGATTGGACGGAAATCTTAGGGGTCATTTCTAATTGCAAAATTTTTGATAATCTGTATATTTGTGACTTGACTGCTTGGTGTTCCTGACATCTTGGTTCAAATTGAATACATTATGAATGTACCCAGAGCCGAGGGTTTTTTTGATGCGCAGCTTCGTATTGTTCACTGTCAGCTCCACTGTACATACTGCAGATTTTTCAACCATTAATGGGTTGTCAAATTATTTGACAAAATTCAGCTATCAACCTGATCAATCTAGATACATTCATGCACATGCACATGTATGTAGTAACTGTATGTACATGTACTTGTTGATATTTCAGCTGTGAATGTCCCAAGTATATGCCCTTAATTATAACTACGCAAATATGCATTGATTCAATACCTGTATGTGCATTTACATGTCAGGTTAATGCATGTCACATCCTATACAAACCACATGTGTATGTATAAACTACATTTGTACATGTAGGCTACACCATTAAAAAGCCTTTGACAAATAAGCTTCCTTCTGGTCTGCAGGTCTTGGTACTGTTACAATTCAGAGTACATACACTACAGTAATGTATTCTTGTATCAATATCTCTTGCACCCATTGTATGGCATGAGCAAACATCAGGGTCAGGCTCATAGCTTACCAGCTCAATATCTGATTTGGGGGAGTGCCAAACTGGCTGGATACATATGGCTTGGCAAAAGTCACCTTAGAGTTGCCTCCCTTTAATTGTGATTTGCCTTTCCTGCAAATGGTTTATTTCTATCCTATAGCATCTTATGATAATTGTTTGAGAACTGTTACATTACAATGTAGATTCATGTATACAGTGTAGCCCTATCTTGCAGAAGTACCAGTTTAATGAGAAAGTCCGGGATTATAAAACCTGCTTTTACTAGTACATGCAATAAAAACCTATTACATGTATTTCTTGGCCATACATTCATCTTTCTTCTGAATTTCCACTGCATGGATGGTTTGCCTACTGTTGGACCCTCTTCATATGCCTGCCAAGAAGGCAGACATACATGTATTATGTGATGGTGATTTCTGTTTGTCCGTATGTCTTTCAGCACTTATATAGCAAAAGTATTTTTTTCTTTTTAATTATTTGATTGAGTTATTAGAGACCTTAGTTCCTTCACTTTGACCTCAATGTTAAACATGTTACAGTAGCTTGTAAAGTTCTGTGGAATTCAGTGATCAATTTGGTTGATACATTTCTCACATATTACTCTATTCTTGCTTTCTCTGCACACTGGGGCCAAATTCAACTTCAATACTACCTTCTCTCATTGATAACACCTTTCCTTTCATACTGACAGGACATCCCATGTTGTTGGACAATCCATGTATGGTGGATTAGTGACAATTCTAGAACAACTTGTTAACAGTGCAATTATTGAGTGTTTTAGCACAGTTGTGTGAAATGTACATGTGTCAAATGCAGGTGTTCATTGGGAGATTCTATTTCACAAGTCGGGTGAGGAAAGGGGCGTCTGGAAATTAACAGTAGACAGGTTAGAATACTCGCCTATAAGAAGATAAGATATCCTGCATGAGTTATATACTGTATACATTTAGAATAAGTTAAGAGTATTCTGTAAAGAACAAGTAAAGACACCCTATGTGGGACAAGTATAAGGACAGCCTATTACAGCTCCAAACACTTGAACAAAATTTACTCCTGTGTGTTTATTTGCATGTGTGCATATTTACGTATGTGTGTAAATGTATAATTTGCTAAGCATTCACATGAGTATTTAACAAGATATAAGTAAATGAGATGCAAACCATAATGGAACCTATCAATTTTTGCTGTCAAAAGCAAGGTCACCATGGACTAAACAGAAATAAGCATTTTATGCACAACGTACAATTCAAGTTTCCTTCGTCAAATTTCACAGGCTTAATGAAGCCTATTGATATAAGTAACAATACCAAAGGTCAAATGTTGCCATAACCCCAAAAGAAGTATGGTTGAAGTTTCCATGTCAGAAAAAAAAAATTTAATTTACGGTAATAATTTATGGGGATTTGGAGCATAAATGTTCCACTTAACATTTTTTTCCAGAAATTGATTGACGGGTATTATCTATCTTTCACTCCAAATACATGGTATGCATATTTGCTTTGCTTTCACATGACCAGATTTGCATACAATGCAAATTTACACATGTGTAAATATACTTTATGTACACATTATGTAAATTTTCATGGGTTTGAATGCATGTGATCGAGGCTATAGAAAAAGTTATATGTCAAATATTCAGATATTCTGTATTTAAGATATGCTATTTAAGATATGCTATAGAACAAGTTACGATATGCTTTATGAGGCAGGTTACAATATCCTGACCTATATAGGACAAGTTGAGATATCCTGTATACATTTATAGGGTAAATGTAGAACAAGTTGATGTTGGATATTATTTATCACAGATTTTTCTGGACTGTAGCATGCATGAAACAATGTATCTAGTATGGCCATTCTCTATGAAGATAATTGTTATACTGTATGTAAATTAGGTTTGGATAGACTATAAATTCATGATTTAGGTAGATATCTAATCTGATATATATGATATTCTTTGTAAGTAATAGGTTTTTGGCCAATACTTCATGTAAATGGATATCAGTGAGTGGTTGTTGATGGTGACATGTATCTTGTTTAGACTTGAAGTTTGAAGTTGAACTACAAAGGCTTTCCAATTTGCTACATGTATTTTATTGTCATTTGACAGTATCGATGAGAGAAACTACTGGAAAGTTGATTCAACTTGTCATTGGGGGTATGGTTTGGAGGTAGACTTGTCCCCAGTCTTGGCTATTGTATGCATTGTCTCATGATCATTATATGGAGTATGAACCCGTTTGGACCTTATTTGCGAAGGAAAAGTGCTGTAAGAACTTGCAATCGGGGTCATGTTTTAATACACCCCTCGATAGACAATGTCATATTCTACAATTACAATTTCCGTCCATCTCATGATCTGTTAATTTATGTAAACTGTGTGATACATGTATCTCCAGTTCCAAGTTCAGACTTTGGGTATATCTTACACATGGAGCAAACAGGCGCCTTATTGATTTTAAGTCAAAATTTAAGGTCACGCTGCCCCAAAGAACAATAAATGATTATGTTTATCATTAGTTCAGAAATGTGGATTGTGGTGGCGAGGAAGAAGCATCTTGATTTTTACCCGTCTACCAATTTTGGCTAAAGAGTATTGTCTGTGTTGTCCGATCTGTCTGTCTGTCAATCTTGCTTGTTAACGCAATATCTCTTGAAGGATTATTGTCCGGCTTTCCAAATTCTTATGACATATACAAATGGCAAATTTCTGATAATGGACTGAAAACCTTCCAATTTGACTGACCTTCACCTCTAGATAGATCATAGCTAGGCTCTCAAAATTTTGTCAAAAATGTCTATGCTTGCAAATACTGAAGCCCTCTTGGTGTCCATTGCATCTCCGTCCGATAAAGTTAGATACACATAAAAGTAAACACAACAATCAGTGTTGGGGCTGTGTTCATGAATCTTGCAGTTCACCTTTAAACTCCAACATTTGAATAGTGTGACAGTCACATGTTATTGTGCTCAGCCTATGAATACAAAACATCCCCCATTCTCCTCTGCCATGGTACCAGCTATTCTTTCTTCAGATTTCTACAGCATTGTCACATCATGGAGTAAATGTCAGTACTGGATATGGTAGTACTGATTGTATGTTGAGAAGATTATGCACATTTGGGAGAACAGATGGGGAGAAGTTTGGATTATATTTGAGTGAACTGAATACAGTAGTACACACACATGCACATCATGTACCTGTGTATTCTCCTGTCCTCAGTGATATATCTCCTTGTTATGCAGTGGTTTTCACCATAGAAGAAAATCAATGATTCTCGTTACTCCCCCATAAGCTAGGTCAGTCAGCTGTTAGGAGATAGAACCAGCTAATGCTGTGATCAAAGTGGGCTTTCTCTCTGTTCCAGAAAGGACTGAACTGGGTGGCATGTAGTGACTGGCAATAGGAGTTATTGATGAGAGCATGTCCTCACCCATCACTCCAGCATAAGCCGTTAACCCCCAGTCAGCCTGGACTCTCATTAACCCATCATAGCCTGGACTCTTGCCATACATGCATGTCCACTAGGTCACTATCAATGCGGGCAGTCTTGTCCAGTTCAATACTTCCCAGTCCTCATTGATATGGGAAACTGTTCAGTGTGCGGTTTAAGTATTTTATGATGAAGTCCGGTCTGATTGGCATGATTGGAGAAATAAAACCAATTCCAGCATGCACCATTTAAAGTGGGGAGAGGAATGTCTTCCATGTCATTAAATGTGTCGCTAGGGAGATTTTTTAATGGGTTTAAATTCCAGTCTTTCTGCTCTGTTCATTGATTATCTGGGAGCTGTTCTTTGTCTGCTGGGGTAATTGTGACAGCAGGTCTGTTCCAGCATGGTTCTGAATTGTGGCAATAACCAGGAGTGTGTCCTTTGTCTGAGAATGTGATGTACGTGGAGATGTGAATATTTCTGATATTAGAGATGTGAGGATGTGAAGGATCTGGTGTGACCTCGTGTATCATTGACCAGTATACTGCATGTATAAGTAATTGTTCCAGTTATCCCAGGTACAAATGAGATGAAAGTGTTTGAAGAATTCTCACTAACAGGAGAAATTACACAGAGATTCTTCTTCAGTAGATCAAAGACTGTATGCTGTGAAGGAGATTATGCTGTGGAGGAGATTCGTTTGAGATCAAACAACAGATTGTTAATCATGGGTGTGTCTAATTAACATATCACCTAATATGGCCAGACAGTATGTGTTTATACACATATCTTGACTGGACCAGGTTACTATGTGATGTCCTGAATTCAACTGGACATTCAGTAAACCATTGATCTATGACAGATCTCCATGTGGACCAAAGGAGTGGACAAGCCTACTTAACTACTTAACTACAGCTATCTGGTTATATCTGCTGATAGTTATTAGGCTTCTAAGGGCCAATACCTCTCCCCAAACATGCTAAAGGTAAACAAAATGTTGTGAAAAAGATTAGTAAAGTCTACACAAGCTCAATGATGGAATGCCAGCTTTTGTAAACATGGATGCTGTTGCCCAGTACAAGTATATGTCAGCTGCTGTCATGGATGATAACATATGTACTTCATAGTGGATGTTCAATACATTAGTGGAGATTATCTATATGTACATATGCATCATTCTGATCATCTAGTACATGAATGCATTGAGGATTCTGTGTAGATCAATTCCTAGCCATGAAGTGACAGTATCTGCTTGACAGTGGGACAACTTTCTTCTAACTTCATATTGGATTAATTATTGACACAGACTTCATTAAATCTCCTGAAAGCAGAGGACTGCTGGGGATTTCT
This sequence comes from Hanleya hanleyi, assembly GCA_036873755.1. Classification (NCBI taxonomy): domain Eukaryota; kingdom Metazoa; phylum Mollusca; class Polyplacophora; order Lepidopleurida; family Hanleyidae; genus Hanleya; species Hanleya hanleyi. The sequence continues at coordinate 28,829 of JAVTVY010023778.1, read as the reverse complement.
AATGCAGGCAAATTCTAGTCTGCCCCTCCTCCTGATCCACAAGGACAGACTGACTAAGCCTTCACAGTTGTTTATGGAGCTGAGAATTATAGTGCCATGGCGTTGAACTTGAAGGAATGTTTTGGTTAAATAAATTTGACATAACTGGTCGTTACCTATACCTTTTGTGTATGGAGCCTGTTATTGTGCCGGTGTACAAATTTGTGGGAAAGGTGAGATGTGCTTGTTGTGACAGTCTAGAAAGTGGGCGTGTCCCGGCCCATGTGGATATCCAATGTTCAGATGGAGATACAAGTTTTTGTGTCAAGAGCTTACTTCACATGAAGCTGAAAGGCAGAATGACCCACATGTCACCGCAATAGGAACTAACAACATTCACATTCCTGTCAACTGATCAGGCCAGTGTCAGGTTTAGAAAACTTGTGATGAGGAAGTCACTGGATATTGATTACCTGCAATTACCTGGCCACATAAAGGAACTGTGACCTGCTGTTCACATTGACAATTCACATTGACAAGCATGAATGAGGAAGATAATGTTCTTATTGAAGTCAGTCCCTATCATTAAATGAAATAGTAATAGTCAATATAAATACATTTTGACATGCAGTTTCCCTAGTGACACACCCGACCCATACAGTCTGTGTACTTGCCTTTTCCTGGTATGCAGCTTACATGCAAATTTTTGTGACATGAATATGGACATAAAGGTACTTTATATTCGATCTGTGAGATAAGACGGACACAAAGGAGAACAATCATCGTGTAATTTCCTGTCACCATGTCATGCAGAACAGGAATTGTTGTTAATCTTGAAACAGAAACTTCACTCATACCAACCATTACATGTACATGTACATGAGTAAGTCTGATATCTATCAGAAAGCCAGGCAAGCTGATGTGCTGATACTGGATGTTTGAACAAGGACATTGAGACCATGAGCCAAAACCTCAAGATCATCCGAAATATGGAGAGAATATTCATTCACATTAATATACATCTCAGTATCTCAGACAGGCTGGAGGGCCTGCATGTATAGCTTTATAATAGGACTAACCTTGGAATATTATACAGGAGACTTTGTTTGAACTGGTTACAAGAATTTTTCTGTGCTCCCTGTGTGAGTTTGTAAATTTGTGGTGTAAACAGAGAAGTATGGCTGGTCAGTGGTGTGATCAAGCTAACACTTGAGGTCCAGTTGGCTTGCTCGCCTGCCACAGTATCGAATGACCCATGGTGTAAGCAATTACTACCTGAGGCTGTCAACAAATCCCACACGGCAATTAACCCCAGGCCAGGTGTATTAACACAGGTTAATTAATGAGTGATTTGTTAATACGAGGTCATGTGGTAATACCTGGCACTTTGCCTGACATTGTATACATGTTTATGTATATGTATGGGTAAGTAGATATACATGTTAGCCTGGGACGACTATTGATACAAACATGATGTAAATGACTAGCCACAAGGAGAAAGTGAATTTGCCTGTTTTAATGGTAAATGCCACGATAAGGAAGAGAGTGATGCAGGGATTGTAGCGGAGGGAATTACGGTTGTTTGATCAAGTGGAGAAATCACCAGACTGGATCAATATTAGTGAACAATTTGGGTTGTACAGATCTATATACACGAATATCCATCTCCAAAACTGCAGGATCTACTGTAATATTACTGGACGGAGGAGCAGATTTTGAATGTGAACATTCCAGTAGAGAAATTGCTGGGATAAATTATCCTGTGATTCAAACTAATTGTGATTAATCAGCCATTGGATTGAACCAATTATCTTTTTGTGGATTGCTTTGTATAAATAGTGCCGCAGAGTCACCAACTATTTATCAGGTGTGTGAGTGTGTGTCATCACAGGATATATTTCTTATACCATTTCTGGGGATAATACTCATAAAAACTGACAGTTCAATCTATATCGTGAGCAAGAATTACTTAATAAGGAACCAGAGTTATTTCTGTGATTAATAAGGTTCCTTATGAGATGATTACCAGCAGCAGATACACCTGAGTGTATTAATTGACATTAACCTATGAGCAGCTGCTAATCCGAGATCTCCCATGTATACCGTGGTGCATTCTTGAGGGATTCTCACCTACAGATCTACCTGGCTTGTCAAATTTGAACAGGTAAGTCTAATTAGAGGAGAGGAGAGAAGCTGTACAGGCTGTGAGATAGATCATCACCTGACTTACTGAGATAGTGGAGGGCTGTACCAGTGAATAGATGATGGACTATAGTATGGATAGACCACCACCAGCACAGAGACCTTGGACCAAAACAGACTTTGACACAATACACAACTACTGGCTATCTATGATCAATGGAGACCAGCCCCCGACCTGTATGGTCACACCATTGGAGAAGCACACTGATACATGGAATGGGGACATCGTAGGGACCTGTAGTACATTCCACCGTGTTGAACAGACCGATTGGAATCACAACCACCCAGGTATTGACGACAAATTCCAGGGGTTGGTGGTCGGTGAGGTACAGGTAGATGATATGGAGATTGCCAGGGTTGAACAACTAGCTGGATTGGAGCATAAATGGTCTGGAGTGGACACCATGGGGACTCATCATAGACAGACTGATGATGGTGGGTCAGCATCATCCCCAGACTCCACACCATCCCCGGAAACAGGGACACCGGCAGTTGTGGTAGAGTTTGGAGTAGCACGTCTGGTGAACAAAGACTTCACAGACCACTGTGGACACATGCACCAGGTTAAGGTAGTCACACATTCAAGGACAAATGGCAATGGCTATGCCTCTGCAGACGGTAACAATCATGATAATGGGAAATGTTGGCATGCAAATAATGGACATGAGAGTCCAATCATTAATGATGGAGATTTTGGGGATAGGACAATAATATCAGATGCGGCAGCAGCATCTGAACCTGTGACTATTTCAAGAACAGGAGTTATTTCTGAACTAACAGATAAATGTTCAAAACTTGACAATGATAAGAGTGGAATTTCGGAGCCCACAGATTCCAATTCTAACTTGAGAAGTAATGGAATCCGTCAGCAAACCCAAGTGACTTCAAACTGTTCTAATCAAAAGCCTGATCAGACTTTGGAAACTCGTGCAATTGTAGATGTGCCATCACGAATGACGGCTTCCATGCCAAAACAGACATATTTTGAGTCAAAATCATCAGATTCAAATCAGGAACAGAATAATTTAATTTCATGTGCAATAGATTTATCATCAAAGCCAGTAAACTTGCCACCTGAACAAATGTTAGACTGGACCGTGTCAATATCTGAACCAATGGATTTGAGTCCTGGACAGGTAGATTCACCATCTCTGTGTATGGCACCAAGCTTGTCCACTGGACAGACAGCTTTACCATGGGAAGAACTGGGTTGGGTTCAACAGGAGACATGCACTACACAATCTGAACCAATGAACTTGAGTCCACTAACATCCTCCGAAGCTGTGAACGTCTGTATGAAGGCCAATTTTAGAGGATCATGTATGTCTCCAGAAGAGACCAATGTGTCATTAGAACCAGTAAATCAGACTGTACCATGTGAAAAGGAGGCAGATATTCCAGGACTAGCAGATTCATCATCTGAAGCAATCAAACGGACATTAGATGATGGAAATACTCTGTCCAATGAAGATGATGAAATAAGTACACAAATTAAGGTACATGTACCTTCATGTATAGATATGTTATTGCTTTGTTTGTAGCATTTGTATGTGGATAATTTTGAGGGTTGTTAGCAGCAGGACAATTCACCCTGGGGCATTGCCATCTACAACTCTCCATCCCAGATTGTTTTACTAACGATGATCAAATTGACACCGCATATATATCTGGTCATGCACTAGAAACTAGTATTATATTTGAGTGATGATTTTCGGGTTGTCGGGTCAAAGTAAACAAAATTTGGGTCGACTACAGTAATAATGATATCTTTTAAATTTGATTGATGACTCGATCCTGCGACCCACATACATGTACATGTACAGCCAGGTAACCTGCTTATACATGTTTGTATTTAAGCATAAACATGTCATGTATGTGACTCAGTGCGGATACCTGTACAGGTACAATGTAGTTTATAGAGGGTTATTTAACTTTTAAACTGATGGGAATGGGGACAAACTTTTGTTAGCACCTTCACAATTGAATTCTAATTGGGTTATACTGAGCATATGATGTACATGTACATTGGTCCCCTCCTAACATGGTCCCTCATGAAACCTAATTCAGTATTGTTCACAGGCACTATAACATCAATATATAGCTGGCAAAGACGTACATTGTATATTAGACTGTCCTTGATGAGACTCGCATATAGTAGGGTCAATATTTTGTCCCTCAATTTCACTATTTGACTGAGGGACCCTAATACATGAAAGTTCAGTGTGGTGTACTCAATCCTGTGAGTTATCCCTTTTACCATTAATATAATCAATGAATTTGGATTTCCCTTTGCACATGTAATAGTTCAATCGTAAAATTTCGATGTTTGATTGCAAGAGTTGAACATTTTAAATAATGTTTTATATTTTGACATCAGTCCTTCAGGTCGACCAGTTTCATTCACTTCTCCCCTCATAGCTATAAACATGCTGTAAGTATATCATCTCATCTGACCAGCTCAAACTCACCACTGTGAATATGGTTTAACACTACCACTGTATCCTTATGTAAATTCTTTATCCAGGTTTATTGCACTAAATTTATGTTAAGATTTTTTTTTTAGCAAATTTTTTTTTCAAGTTATTTTTGTAATACTTGCCCATTATCAGATTTTTTTGTGTGCTCACAATCACATGTAAGATTACAGCCTTTTTGTTTTTGACTGACCTTGCCTACATTTTATGTGAATGTAGTCATGACTGTTTGATTTTATCACACATTCCACAATTAATTGTCATAGATGTTGTACAAAAGTGTAGCATTCATTTGTTCATGTTTTGGTTTATTTTGAACTTGACTGATATTTGAAATGTCGTTGGGCTTTGCATGTGGGCCTACTAATAACCCATAAGAGTATATGTAATTTTGTAAAAGAAATATATTTGGTTGAAGATTCTAAAGAAAACCTAAATTTTGATGCAGTATTTTACATGATACATTTGTGTACGAATCTGAACCAGATTATGATAGGCTGTAAAACAGCAGCTAGGATTGGGTATGGAGGCTGGAAGACCTGAAGTTAATTGACAAGTATCAGCTACATGTATTGTGCTCTCACTTTATTTATTGAGGCCCAGTCAATACCTTTTATGTACAACAATTCATGGGCTTAAGGGAGTACTTACCTTATTTTTGAGTGTGACTATATTTATCAGCAATCGTATTCCAAACCTTATTATATAAAACTTATGTTGATAGAATGTAAAATATAAGAAGTATTGAATGTTTTGTTGCTCACCATGGCATGCACTGGGTGCCGCCATTGCACCATTGCATGACGTTTTTAGATGAGCGGAAGTTAGTGTATACTCATCTAAATACGTCACAACATCATGGAGATTTAAGGTTGATCGTGCTGGTCATGCCGATAATTCGCATGAGAAGGAATTCAGTAAATTTACTGATGTTCTAGTTGATTTTAGTAGTTAAAGTGTAATCATAAAAATGTTCACAAACTTAGAAGCATCATCATTCAACTCAAAGCACTGGACAATTGCAGAGGACGCTCTTTTAGTTTACCGCTCAGTTTTAAATTTTGTCCAAATTGAGTAGGGTAAGTCTCGGTTGAAAAACTTGAAGAAGAATTTTTTCCGTTTGCGGAGATACCGTAAACCAATTTCGTTTTACGAATTACCCCCGTGGGATTTGCCGCGACAGTTTTTTCCTCTAATTAAAACTCGGACCCAGAGTAATTCAAATGTCCATATTTGGCACGTCCCTGGATCAAGTGTTAGCCGTGACGCTGTCCTGAATGCTGCTGTCATCAGTCACGTCATCCCACAGGCAATATGGCGGCGCCCACGTCGACCTCAAAGCAGAAGTCTACTCATATTGTGATAAAAATAATTGGTTATTGCCCTAAACGAAAGTAAAATAGTTGGTTATATTTTTTAAGGGTCTAACCTTTGTAATAGGAACCTATATAAAATAAGGTAAGTACTCCTTCAAGAGAGAGAGAGAGAGAGAGAGAGAGAGAATTAAGGTTTAATGTCCTGTTCAGCAATATTTCAGCTATAAAGCGACCATAGGCTTTAAAAGATTTGATCAGGAACTATACTTCATTGGTACATTCCCATTGAGAGACTTGGAGATAATTTTCTAAAACAATTTTTGGGTTTGTTGATTGGCAGTTAACAAGTTGTAAGAACTAAAATCATGTAGCACTATCGTTATTTACCTGGTGTGGTTGCTTGCTTTGGTGGAGGGATGTTTATGGTGCATTGTGGATCTTCTCATTTTGTTTACCTATTGTGTATATATAGTTTGCATGTTGTTTTTGGAAGTGTTCCCATCAGGCTCACCTTTATTATTTTGCAAATATTTGTTAATATGTTCCCAGGAGTCGGTGTTTTACTGTGGTACAAATATTAGTGGTGTTGTCTAGATACAATGCTATTGGCAGCTTTTAATATGCAGAGGTGAAGCCCTGCTTTATGTATACATTAACCAATATGTATGCTGTGGAAGATGAGCTTGCAATGCTGGTCGTATAGCCAGGGTAGTATTGCTATAAATACACATGTATTCTGTGGGCATGCAGGACAGATATCACTACTAGTAGTTCGCCAAATTGTCGAAAACAGATTCCAGAATTGATATGAAGTTACAGGTGGTAAAGATTGTAACTCATTCTATCTATTAAGGCTTGGTACATCTCTTAGAACTACAAACTCTTCTATCTTTCACTAACCTCTTACCTCACCATTTAGTTCTCAATATGATATCTCAGTTGAATCTTTTCCCCCTGTTTCATTCATCAGTGGAGGTTGTTGACCATGAACTGACCAACGTTTTCTTTGGAAGGTTCCTGGAATTTTGGCATTTCATTCTTTCACCATAAAAGTCTCCCCCCTTGAATATTGAAACTGTGCTCTTTATAAATCTTTTTTACAATTCTCTTCAAAATTCTGTGGTACATGACATTTCACAGGTGTCCTGTATGGGTATCAATGGATTTATATTCCTGCATTGTCCAACATTACATATCCTCGCAGGATTATGCAGATTCGAGCTTTGGCTTGTCAAAAGAGCACGAAGATGAGCATGATTATATGTCACTGACTAAGACGAGGAAACCGGCGGACACTAATTATGAATCTGTCCACCATGAGGAGTCGGACTATGGCCGCTTTAGAAAGCCATCCGAGGAACATTCTTACGAGATACTGGACTTTGCTGGACACGACCAACGCTCGTATAATAGAAAAAGGCCTAGCAGTGAGGTAATCGTCTATTCGTGTCCGGCTCTCTGGGCCAACATTAATAACTCCTTTATGTGCACATGACTGTCACAATATGTGATCAGGTTAAGAAGCTTCATTAATTTATTTGCATTATAAATTGGCTTCTCATTGGTCAATATTTTGCTTAAGTGTATATACTTGTTATGATGGTTTTATGCATGGAAATGCTGCAAGCTGATTAATGTCCTCATCAGGGATACATATATGTTTAGCCTACAGATTTCCTTGCAAGCTTCCAGTTAGCAGAATGTTTATTATTTATATTTGTAGACTGTGCCTTCCACATATTTTGTTTCCTCTTAAACTATATTTATTATCTTGTTGATCCACTGATAAGCTTGGCATAATGCATAGCAAAGTCACTCCGAATAAAGTTAACAAATGTATATTGACAGTCTCAAATATGCCTTTGTTAACTTTATTCGGAGTGACTTTGCTTATGCATTACATTTATCATTTTTATCCACCTTTATATGTATTGGTAAGGTTCAGATTACACTGAAGTTGTATCCAGTTCAATTTAGCTACTGTTTTCATGGGAGAGGACATAATCAATGTGTTACTCCAGTGTATGCTAGGCTCCCGCAGTAAGCAGTAATACTGTACCCTAGCTGGTCAAGATACTCTAGAACGATATTCAGTATCAACATAAAAGGGTACATTTTTATAAATATTTCATTTTTCATACATTTCCGTTCAAAGCATAAATGGAACACCAAAGGGAACCACCACTCTGAGTGCATGTTATGTAAGCAAATACCTGAAAAGTAATAGCTATGTCATGATGAAGGTTATCGTTTAAGGTCTTAGTGATATCAAGTAAGCAATAAAGTCAAGATGCAGAACATCACGTGTAGATGAAAAGTTTAAGACAAAGACTTACCAGTTGATGAACAGTGGTTGTTGGTTGCGATGCTAGCTGTGTTGCACCTCCAGTAAACATTGGAAGGGGGGCTCACAGATGTAAGAGGTTATACCTGGGCTCAGCTCCCAAGGTACATACTGGATTCTGGATTTCCATGTATAGAACTCTAGGAATAGCTCAGTATTCTGAGAGGAGGCTGTTTACTGGTGGAATAGCAGAACAACTGCTCTCTCCTCCAGTGGTTGTGCTGGTGTTGGGTGATCTCACAAACAGCCAACATCATCTTCCCTCCGCTACATCATCCTCAGGCTTCTATTTACCTGATTACACCCACATGTTCTGACTGACACAGAGCTGGGTGGAACTCCTTCAGCCTCTGGGACAAGATATTAGGGGTTATCATCCTCCAACGATTAATCAGCTCCCTCGTCTTAGGAGGATTAGTAATTAGTTGTTATCGAAGTTAGATTCACTTTTTGAACAGTTGTATGTTAGGTGGTGATAACATTACTTCCAACTGGATCACCACAACTGGAGCTTGGGTCTTAGGATAGGTTTTCATGACTGTATACTAGTAGGTGTATCCTACATAGAGATAGGCAATAGCTCTGGCAGGAAACTCTATACCAAGAGTAGTTCAACGGTAGATATACAACAAAGTGTCTACCAGCATTCTGTGATATTGGTGGTATTGAAACTTAAAAAATGTCGTCGAGGTGGTCAATTACTGAATCTGTGACTACTGATTATTCTCAGGAAGAAGAAATCATCAAGAATGGCGCCACTTTCTACAGAACCAAAGATGAGAAACATACTTCAGGTAAGAGCATTAATTTCTCATCAACTATAACATTGACACGTAAATCAGTTTTCATATCTATACTACTTCATTGTATTATGAAATTAACAAGAATACATTATGGTTTATTCATTGGTTTGGCATAGTTTAATTTATAATCTTAGCATAAATGTCAGAATTCTAATCGGTTAGCTTCAATTTCTAATACAAAGTATTAAAGTAATTTAATCCATTATATATACTACCAGGTTGATCTGTTCTTGGTTATATAATAAACAAGGCTGTAGAGGGTACCGTGGGTTGGGTTGTTGTTCACAGTGCTTTTTAGGTACATAGGTTATTCTAGCCCTGATTGTATATTAACCATATTGCGGGCGATGCAAGACAGCATTTCATTGGATAGGACACCAACAGTGATCCAATCAACGAGTGCCTAAAAGAGATTGGTCGGCTTTCCCAAATCTATGTAGTGATCGTGAACAACAACATCACCAGGGTTAAGCTTGATCAAAGAAGTCAAGAAAACTTTATTTGTCGAGAGTAAATGCAGCAATGACATACCCACACTGATAAGTAAATATGAGGAGAAAATCAATATTTTTCCGCATGCTATCAGAAAAATGACAAAACTGAATTTTTCTTAGGGAAACTCAATTTGAAAATTTGCCAAAAACTCAATTTTTGAGAATTTTTAATCGGGATTACAACGATTAAAAATAGGGCTAGAATAACCCCAGGGCTTAGTCTGCTTCCCTAAAGTAAAGGAAGATATATCTTGGTTTCAGCTGTTTGAGGTCATACATAGGTCATAGAATAGGTTCCTAGGACCATCCGTACTAATGAAGATTAGTTAAGTATGCCTCCACCAGCAAAACCTATTGGTATCTGACATCCTCCCTTGCACTGTAGCCTAGTAGTATTTAGCAGAGACGAGAAGCTCTGCATCTGACCATACATTTATTTCAACATTTTCTTCACTGTTCTGCCACCAGAAATCAGGAGTTCATAGCTGGTTCACCAGTGTGTATACTAGCTAGCCAGGAAGAACTTTGTTGGTAGGGCTCTGGTCTCCTAACCAAGAGGTACATGTACATGAATATCAATCTTTATTTAACATCCATTTTTACAAGGTAAATAAATAATAACGTTAAAAGACACTCCTATTTGAATGTATGGTTGTTTGGGGAGAGGATGACACTTCATAGTCTCAGATCGAGTTGTGGTTGGGGCTCTTGTGCTGTGGGCAGAGTCCTCATTGGAATGAGAGGGTATTTGAGGGTATAGTTGTTCGGAGACGAGATGACAGAACTGTTGTAGGATTTAGTAGTTGGCTTACCAGTGCCCATACTAGCTTGAAGCTAGCAGGAATTTCCCTTTAGTTTTGTCAGAATGTTACCCGTCTCCTAAACAAGTGGTCCACAGATCAAGTTGTTGCTGTTACAACATTGGTGCTGCGAGCAGGGTCTTCGTGGGAATGAGAGGGTATTCAAGGGTATATGTGGTCGATCAGAAAGAGGACAGCACTTCATCATGATAGGAAGGAGTGTTGTAGGAATTAGTAGCTTGTTCACCAGTGCCTATTCTACCTTGGCACCAGCAGGAATGTCTCCTTAGGTAAAAAGGAACTAATGCACCGATTCAGCCTGTTGGGCAATGTTTGTACCCCAAATATATCGGACATGCTAGCTATATGATTGGTTGATATTCAAATAAAGTACAGGTGGCTGAAAATTGGTGAATGAGCGAGTTCAAAATATTGTCTGTAAATTTCACATAATCCCTAATAATAATAATAAATTCATTATTTTTCGAGGGTTACACAATCAGTCAGAAGACTGTTCTCCCTTGAGGCCCTCTGGATAAACACAGAAGTTATATATTATCAAACATAGCTCTCATGCACTCACACACGCACACACATACTTCTATATATTTGTAACAAAGAACTACAGATACAAAACAGTAAAACAGGCAATTTGTGGCACAGTATTAGCACGTTAGGCTCTGCTGTACATGTTTCTTGAAAAGAGTTTACAGATTCCGCTTTGCATATATCATGTGGAAGACTTCCAGAGTACTGCTCCTGAATAGCTTTTAAGCTTCTCTTGAAGTATTCAGTTCTGCATTGTGGTATGTATAGATTTTCAGTACAGGTTGATCGTAAGGTTCGGTTTGTAACATCAGATGATTTCTGGAAGAATTTCGAAATAGAGTTTTGATCAGAATTGAAGCTCTTGCAAATTAGAAGTACTTTTTTACCCCTCGGCCAATTTTGGCCATGGGGTATTGTCGTCGTCTTGTACGTCCGTACGTCCGTACGTGAGCGAGATAGCCGGAGAACGGTTCCACTGAAGAATTCCAAATTTGGTATGCTTATTTACCTAGTCAAGGACCAGAAGCCTATTGAATTGGGACCTGATTGGGTGAAAACTTCGGCGGCCATCTTTAATTTTATGCGAAATGGATAATGATCCATATCTCGGAAACCATTCAACTGTTCAATACGAAAGTTGGTATACATCATCGATACATCAAGCAACTTTCAATGAATTACCAAACCGGCTTTTTTGATTAGCTGGAAATCCTGGAGGCCATCTTTAATTTATGCGAAATCGATAATGATATCTCTGTTACCATTCAGTTGTTTTATATGAAAGTTGGTATACATCATCGATGCATCCAGATACTTTGAATCAGGACCTGATTGACCGAAAACCTTGGCGGCCATCTTTAATTTATGCAAAAACTTTAATGATATATATCTCTGATCCAATTTAGTGTTCTATACCAAACTTGGTATACAGCATCGATATATCAACTGACTTGCAATGAATAACCACATCAGTTCCTCTGAGTGGGGGGAAGGATGGGCGGCCATCTTTAATTTATGCAAAATCATTAATGATCTCGTTCTCTGATACCGTTCAAGTGCTCGATGTAATATCTGGTATACATCATCGATGCATCAAGAGACTTGCGACAAATGACAGTTCTGGTTTCTCTGATTGAGCGGAAACCTTGGTGGCCATCTTTAATTTATGCAAAATCTTTAATGATGTATATCTCTGATACCATTTCAGTGTTCTATGCGAAACTTGGTATACAGCATCAATGTATCAAGAGACTTTCAATGAATAACCACATCAGTTCCTCTGAGTGGAAGGATGGGCGGCCATCTTTAATTTATGCGAAATCATTAATGATCTCTATCTCTGATACCGTTCAAATGCTCGATGTAAAATTTGGTGTACATCATTGATGCATCAAGAAACTTATGTAATGAATACCGGTTTCTCTGATTGGACGGAAATCTTAGGGGCCATTTCTAATTGCAAAATTTTTGATAATCTGTATATTTGTGACTGCTTGGTGTTCCTGACATCTTGGTTCAAATTGAATACATTATGAATGTACCCAGAGCCGAGGGGTTTTTTGATGCGCAGCTTCGTATTTAGAAATATTCTTCCATATATTGTCAACCAATTTAGTTGTTTGAAAACAACTAAATCATAACTAGCTGGTACTGGGAATATTTATGGCCAATGGAATCTCAGACTGATTGACACCATGTTTTCACAATCTTGGTGACTGATCTATTGTGATTGGACATAATGTCTGGAAAGAATTGTTCTGGTTTCAGTAAATGAAATCACGTCATTTTATTAGGAGAGGGGAAAATAATTACCCCACTTCCTTCTAACCTATCTATATTTGTGTTTATCCATTCTTTTCCAATTATCATATGTTCGACTGCAGATTTCGCTGGGACTATTCAGCAGACGCGAAAGCAGACATCTTGTTCAGAGGACATGCGATCTTTTTAAGAAAGGCGCAAATATAAAGCAAGATTTATGCAAGAGGCGATGCTTAAGTCAGCAAATTATGAATGCTCTCTGTATCGGGGCTTCTGACAAGAGATAGTGCTAGATAGTGTGGTTATATAATGTCTTAGAATATCCCGAAATATTCTCCTACATGTATATCCGTTATCCACATATGGGACATCATGCAGCATTTTGCCTTTCGTCCTGAAGATGGGAAATGTACAGTCCGGTCCCGATTCAGTGGTGAAGCTACAACCAATTACATCAGCCACCATGGCCACTGAGCAGTTTCCCATGAATTCAACCATTACAATGAACAACTTCTATCCTTTTTTATCTCTCAGCATGGTATAATTTCATCAGATAGTTGAATTATCTCCTTTTATGTCCCCACTCAGCATGTCACGCTGTTCCAAATGATCAGGTATTACTATGTGGCTGAAGAGGAAGGGATTAACTAAAAACTATGATGTTCAGGTCATGGAATTCCAGTATTGTCTTAAACCCGGAAGTAGTAAAATGGGGCACCCCCGTTTGGCTTTGATTCAGAAAATTGGGACTGGTTGACAACATGTTTACATACAGTCAATGTGATCTATTGTAATTGAACATAATGTCCGAGAATCACTGTTCTGGTTTCTTTTAGGGAAATCTTGTCATTTTATGTTACGAGATGTTGAGAAATAATTACTTTAGCTCAATCAGTATGGAGCTGGTCTCCTGAGATCAGATTGTGACAGATGATTTTTTTGCCATCTGAAGATTGGTGCTATGACTGAGCAGTGTGCTAGTGTGTAAGGGTATAAATGGTTGTTGATGGAGAGAAATACTTTGCGTTGTGATGGGGAAGAGTAGTGTAGAAGTTTACAGTTGGTTTACCTGTGCCTATGCTAGATTGAAGCTAGCAGTAATTTTTCTTAACTCGTTCGGTACCAATGACGCCAAAAGGCGAAAAAATAATTCCCTGTCTCAACCCCGTAGACGACTTTTGGCGTAATTTCTTAGAGCCTCCCCAACTCCAATGACGCCAAAAGGCGACATCGCTGCTTCACCGTCAAATAAAACCCCACTATGTCTGCAATGTAGCATTTTACGCGAGCACCTCGAGTGAAACTTGCCCAAATGTATATATTTTTGAAAAGCCTAAACCTTCAACATTCGGATTATCAAAGAATGTTTTCATTTTGACAAACAAATAAAACAAGATCGAGAGTGAAACGAACAAATAATGGGGGAAATGTGGAGCTACAAAATTTGCACATTTTTTCCGTGTCAGTAAGGGACCGTTCAAAATTTATCTTGAGGGGGGGGCCGGTGGAAATTCAGCTGATGACCCTAAGTTATGTGTGACCCCCCCTCCTTTGGCTGGAAGGTTACCAGTGACCCCCCCTCACCTGATACCATATTTATCAATGACCCCCCCCCCGCCATCTCACCACAAGGTCATTCCCCCCATGGACATTTCCCCCAGTGGGCATTTCCCCCGGTGGACATTTCCTTCAATGTATTTTGAACATAGTTTTTAAATAATTTGGCACATCATATATTATATAGCACATTTTTAAACAATATTATGTTTTATGGATCACATAGTGATAACATATAAATCATATACATATTATATATTTTAACATTTTAAGAAAACATATCACATTGTGGTAAAATAGAAGATGTATTTTTAAACAATATTATTTTGTTCTATTTTTTAACTCAGTTTTCACTTCAGTTCGGTTTTATGCTCATCAAATGGCTTCATGACGCCAACCTATGAACAGTTAATGTTACGCTATATACCATGTATACATCTTTTATACTGTTTTAAAATGTGCTGACTGTATAATACTGATATGTATAATAACTTATCACTTTGTGACTCAATTATCGTAAAACATATGTGGAAATCCTTATATCTCTATATATAGAAAAAAAATTGCGTTATTACAAAATTATTTAAAAATCATGTTCAAAATAACCTAAAAATATAGGGTGGAGGAAATGTCCACTGGAAGAAATGTCCACTGGGGGAAATGTCCAAGGGGGAAATGTCCGTACACCATTCCAACATAGCCAGGGGCACTAAAATGATGGAGTGTGAAATTATATTAAGACCGATTGAAAACACGTTAATAATATGAAGAGCTATTCGTTGATAAACTGATTCGCGGTATGGTATTATACATATGAAAAAGTGACAGGGAATGTGACACAGTTCTGCACTACGACGTAACTGCGAGGAGCTCGGAGATTACATTCTGTATGACGTATTTATTCGCATTCACCGGTTTGAGGTAAAATTATGTCATACTGCATAATTATGATAGATAATACTACATACAACCGCTCAGGGAAACAATGAGGTTATGTTCGTTATACTGACACAGAGATTAACTTTATAAAAATACGGACGAATCCGACATGATTAATTTCATGCATTCATCATGTCGGCTTCGCTACAAAAACCCTGCAAAAAATAGACAGCATTTTATTATTATAAAACTATTAAAATTATTATATTTTATAATATTATCCTCATCATGACTTTAACTACCGTCAGTGCAACTTGTCTTGTAGTACGCCACAATTTATTTCTTCAACTTTGGGGCAGCATAAATTATTGAAATTATTTGTTTCAGTCTCAAAATTCAGGCTATATTCATTTAGCTAGTCAATGTCCACAAGGTCCAGGCTGCACTGCACCTGGATGTGTTTAGATAAAGGATTTGCTATAGATGCACTGTGTACTAACTCAAATCTAGCTGAATAGGGGCCTAGCTTTTAATACATCTTGAGAAGAGTAAATATGATTATAAAGCCATTTACCAGTCTCATGTCCTACTACACTACAGGAGGTTTGTACAGAGATTAATGCTAACAGAACATAGGTCTATCTATGGTACTGTCTGTTGTTTAGGCTTATGATAAACCATAGAGCCTACTGTTTAATAGGCTCCATGGATAAACAAAGCCGTGTTCTGATACATGTGTTTCCTGATCTAAAGTTCACCCTGGTTCTTCAACATTAAAAACATGAAATTCATACAGAAGCTCAAGAAATCTTAGCTGAACAGCTGTCCATTTATCATCATCATTTATCAGGTTACTGATGACCCCCCCTCTACACACAGTCTAGTTACGCATGACCCCCCCTTCGTAGGGCTCGAAGTTATTGGTGACCCCCCCTCAAATTCCACCGGCCCCCCCCTCAGGATAAATTTTGAATGGTCCCCAGTAAATGTTGCTGCAGAATGTAAATTCACTCAGTAATCCCATTCAAATCTCTATTGCTGAAGTATAATTTGTCCAAGAGACCATCTAATCGTTCCATCAAGATGAAATCCATCAGATCCACTCCGTAAACTTTATTTCCACATTTTTCCAACACATGTGTCAATAAATATTGGCCATTTTCATCTCGCGCCATGCTTGAAACGAACTGTAATGGTCGAATTGATCAATCACGTGCCTTCGTTTTAGTCACGTGCCTAACAACAACCAACCGAAGCGATGAAGTGTCGACGTAGTTCATTGGCGCATACGACAGATTCGTCGGATGAATTATATTTATATCCAATCGTAGCTTTCGTAATATTAGCCATCCATTGTAACTATGACGAGATTGGGAAAGCCCAGGGAATCACCTTTCCAACGTGACCTAGATCATGAAAAACAACCGCTGGAAAGCGGAGATACACGCCTTCAAATATGACCAAAAAAAACCCCTCAAACTCTTCGCAATTTAGCGAAGTCTCTCATCTCAAGCTGCGTTTATTCTGACAAATGTCCACGAATAAATGAGTATTCATCAGTTATTTCTGGGCATTGTAATCAAAGAAATATCTGCTCACAATCTTCGGAAATTACGTAGGTTTGTGCTTTTTTTATTTTACGTGGTTGTTGTTGTTTGTCGAAACAACCGGCGATTGCCATTGCCAGTATCATTTTGAAAATTACGAACATGTCGGTGAGTTTACTGATTTTTATTTGGAATAAAACTGCATTTCTTGAGGAAAATAATACACACACATAGTTTTTGATGAAATATATTATTTAAAAAGGACATAAAGCAATAAGTTACAGAATATCTGGGATCTGAAATGCAGACAAAAACATATGAACGCCTTCTGTTTTGGAGATAATTATTCAACTTTACTGATTGCCCTGAGCTGGAAGCAGTGGGTTTCAGGCCAAGAAAACTATCTGGGGCTGACCAACATGTAGGATAAGCTACAGTACTGAATGAGTTAAACTCAATCAGCATGATAATAGGGAGCTGGTCACCTGAGCATTAAAGAGGTCTGAGTTGTAGTCGGGTTCTGTAGCCTGAAAGCTTTCATTTGAATGAATCATTTTCACTTTCAGCATTGTTGTATGCCACCAATTCAATGATCACCTGTTGTAAATGTACCATGTGGTGAGAAGGTACTGTACATGCGGCATCATTTAGTCACATGATCTTTCTACATGTACCAGTAAACTCATCCCTGTTATTAAGAATTCTGTAATTTATAACAGTCTATTGATAGAAACTATCGGGTTCCCAGCTTATTAATCACATGAGTCTGGTGATAGTTGTAGAATTTTCATGAGCACAGCTCTAATATTAATGGTATTACAAGACTTGCGTTATTCGAGTGAGCAAGTGAATATGTTTTAATGTCGCTTTCAACTATATTTCAGTCATTATCACGACATTGAGTCCTATTCCTTTTCACACCTGGGAACCCCACGAGTAGGGTCATATATTCCTTTTTACACCCAGGAACCACACGGGAGCCTCAGTTTGTCGCCTCTTACTCCAACCTGTCAGAGGAGCTGAGGTCTATTCTTACCATGACCTGCGGTGTGCACATCCCGCAAGGGCCATGGAGCACATCCGAAAGTGGAGAGGCTGAACTCTATTTTGGTCATGTTAAATGCTGGACTGATGTCATTTAAAATAGGACAAATAACACTGATGTCTCAAAAAGTGTGGGGGGGGGGGGGCTATTGCCCCTCCAGCTCCATGGCTGCTGTCCCAGGTCAATCACCGGAAGCGCGCGGGGCCTATCAGATATTCGAATATTAAACGGTATCTTTCCATTCATTCTTAAATAAAAATTTATTTCAATTCAATTGGGAAAAGAAAGTCTGCCTATAGAAAAAAAAAAAAAAGCAATATCTCTTGTTTTATTAACAACAGTTCTTTTTGATGGATGGATGAACGTGTGGGTTAATAATATTATGTCAATTTAAATTTGATGTTAATGCCTTTAAGGTACCTCAACCTACATCACATGACACTCTGTTCATCTGTCCATGGTTCACTGGTCTCTGTATGTACATGTACATCAGTGTTTAGTAGATGTCCAGTTCCCCCATTAACTATTGAATTGGTCTCAATATCAGAAATTGATGAAATACATATAGTCATCAAAGTTTATATGGCATAACCTTTCAGTACATTCGACAGTCAGATTATTACCAATGAAATAGCCAGAAAAATTGAAATTGTTAAGAAAACAGTAAATGTTTAGGTACAGTGTATAAACCTTAGCTCTGAATTACCTTCATATAAAATTATGTGTTAACACCATTTAGAGAATGGAATTACCCACACTGTAACATGTTTTAAGGCAGATCGTTACTCGCTATGTAACATTAGTTGACTGTAGCTTCTACACCATCTTGTAAGAACCCCGGACATAACACTTTTTGAATATGCTCGCCATGTGACTGGTAAAAAGGTTAAACTGTGACTGGTCAAAAACATTGTTTCACTTCCAGTTTGGTTAAAAAAAAATAATTGCCAAAAAACAGAAGTTTTGACCAATTTTATTGTCTCATAGTTACATGATAATAAAAGTTCACAAAACAATTTGAAGTTGCTCCAGGTGGTATTAGAAATTGCCAAATGCTGGCAGGAGAAGACTAGACTACCAGTATATCTGAGCTTTAGACTACCAGTATGTCTGAGCTTGACAACTTGATACATGTATAATGAACATAGCTACACATACATGTCTCCGTTCCTAATGCAGTATGAGCTTCAGACATCTTGCCGTTCGCCTCAACTGCGCCCCCCCCCCCCCTCGCCCCCACTGAAAAACAAAGCCTGTCAAGATTAAACGAATAGCTTGTCTTGTGGTACATGTAGATTGAGTGATTGAGTTAGGACAGAGAGTTGGTAATATTCTCTAATTTGTAAGAGTTACTGCTGTACAAGGTGTGCAATTTAGTGATAATGCTGTGAGTGTTACACACTTGTATCACGTAAGGTACATTTCCCCACCCTTGAGACCCTCGACAGTGTTTAGGATGAAACTGGAGATGGACCTAAAATTATCTGCAGTTGCTGCAGCAATGCATTGTGGTATAGGAAAACAGTCTTTCCTCCCACTGACAAATATACAGATGTATTAATAGACATTGGCAAACTTGAAAGGCATGAAAGATGGATGGATGGCTGTGGGGTAGATTGTTGACATTTAAACATGTTAGCAGCTAAAAACAACACAGTTGTGAGAACCACAGTCCAATCTACATATATGCGTCTGTGGCCATTAAATAGCAAATGTACATAGATGTTGATTTAACATGCATGATAGAATATCTTCACTTGATGACTAAATATTAGGAATGTTTAGTTATACTGTATGATGGTATACACAACTCTGTAGAACTAGTTACCATAAATGATCAATCCTACTGTGTAATATTGAGGTTCTGTTTATAACGAGGGGAAATGCTTTCAATGATGGATAACAGCTCTCCATCAGAGATCAGTTTGTGATAAATTTTCAGGTTTATGGTAGGCCTACCTCTAATACATGGCAAAAAAGGAATCCGACATTGATTTTGATGTATGTCAGTCTATTCGTCCGTCAGTCTCTCTGTTAACTTTCATATTCACTATACTATGAGAAGAACTTGAGATCCATTTTGAGTGTGACCTGAACACCAGGAAATGATTGAAAATATTGAGGCCTGCAGAATTTGAAAGCTTATACCTCAAACTAGAGTGATAAAGAAGAAACCTATTGATTAGGTATATCTGTCGTCCATCCATCTGGCTGCATATTAACTTCACTTCTTCATGTGATATTCCCGGTTATATAGGATATGGAATGTGACCAAACTGTAAGTATACCAGTAGTGTAGCATGTTTAGTCTTGGAGGAAGGAACAGTGTTTTAATTTTGAGGTCAAAGGTCAAGGCCATGGTCATTACATTCTCTCAATGTCAGAATCTGTAAGCTCCTAAACTCTCAGTTTAACACCCTCTGACTGCATTGGGCTGAAATAACATGACATGCAACCACAATGTTGTTATCAATTTTGATTGACACGGGAAGCTTACATGAATCTGCATTCAGGAAAGATGGAAAATACATCCAGTATACCTTAAAGAACCAGAAGCAAGTTTAGCTGTGTGACTTTGATAAGAGCTTGAAACAATGTCCTGTTTACATGTAGGTATGACATCCTCAGCCTATGCTCCATTAGTAATGGATTAGTCCTTCTCCATTTGGGGTCACACATATTAAGGGAGTAGAGGATGTTCATTTCCCTGCTCTTATCGGGCTACAACATGGTGATTTGTCGAGTTCTTCAAAACAAGCTGAATTGTCTAACAAAAAGTACTCAGACATCTCAAAATGGGATAAAAATCAACAAAAGACACAACAGAACCATTTATGCATTTCAGTGGTGGTTTGATAGTGTGATAGGATTTGCCAAAATATTGGTATTTTAGATTCAATGGTTGGAGGGTACAAAGTGCTCCCGAGGCTGAACATTATTCCTTTGGAATTCCCCAAAATTCACTCTTAGTCACTTTCAACAAAACTGAAACTTGTAAAAAGCTAATAAATGAAACTACATGTACAATAATATTCCCTACCCACACCCTGATTTCCCGCCCCCACCCCTCCTGGAAATAGGATTGAAAAGGCTCAGTTTATCTGTTATACTGCTAATATTTTCTAAGAAAATATGGTGTCCCTCTGTTTTTATTACATATTCAACAAGAACTGTATGTGTTTAGTGTTATATAGCAACATGGGGAAAATGTTATCTCGGGAAGTTCAATATTTTGAGCATCAAGCAAGACAAACTTCAAATTTCCCTATATATTCAGTGTTATGTCTTTTAATTGGTATACATGCATTTGGCTGCCTTATGTTTTTAATGAGTATGGTGACCTCCCATTTTTTTCATTGATCATCTTCTCTTAACCTGATGAAAAAATAGTGAAATTTAAAAAAACATTCAACCTCCAAAAATGAACATCCTCTACTGCCTAAAATCAGGTCAAATGTGCAAGCCTATTTTCAAACTTTTATATATTGCCCCTCATTACAACCAGTTGGCACTACATGCACCTGGGTAATCATAATCCCATCTTCAAACCTCTATTTTGATTTAAAGTTTCTGAACTTCTTCATCATACCATTACTTATGTACTTGTATGGTGCTGTGGAATAAGTTATGGGTCAGATTAACAACAAGGAAGTAAAGTTCAATGCTGAGTAATTTAATCCAGTATACATGTAGTTGTCATGTCATTTGGTATTTGAACAGTATTGATGTCATTAATATTCACTGTTGAAATGTGATCATAGATTTTGACAAATGACCCTACATGGACAAATTTAGTATATGCATGAACATGCCGCCTTGCCTTTTAAGGAGGGTGATCACACTTCATCATCATATCTCCAAATTATGATTCAAAGAGAGATAAAATCCCTCTCCTCAGTTCTTAAAAATATTCTTGCCTATGTTTACCGCCACTCTCCTACATGGATACACTTTTTATGGGGACATGTAAATGTATTAAATGATATTGGCAAGTTTGGTGGTGATCTGTTTCTTTTCTTGGGTCAACACAAACAGCTAGTCATACAGATAATCCTATAATAAATGATGCAGCTTCTCAACTGTCTCTGGCTCACCAGATTTTGTTAGACAGGTTTAAAGATATATAGCAGCATTAATAACCTAACAAGAATCCTCAAGTCCAATTGCCGTCAGTATTCCAGCAAAACTGTAATGACTTCAAATTTCCATGGATTCTCATCAGTTGGAATCAAGAGTATCAAGAGGATTATTGTAAAATTGATGAAAATCTAGGCATGAGTAGGATACATATAATTTGAATTGACCATATATGGATACGTGGGATGTACATTGAATTGATGTGAGAGTGGATGAATGGTTGGGGAGGTACTTATCAAAGTTCAGGGTTCAGGTGAATGATGATTATAAGGACAGAGGTGAGATACAGGTGTACAATTACAGGTAACCGTCTGTCTGGGGGGTGTGACAGACACAATATTGCAGTATTACAGGGAGAGTATGGATGATATTGAGGTTAGTGAACGAGTTGAAAGAACATCCGATGACAGCCAAGGTTAGTAATGTAGTGCTGCTTGAGTAATACACAGTTGATCATGTCAGGGATAGTTTTATCAAGTTTTCTTAGCCTTTAATACTTGGTGCTGTAAACAGGTCGACTTTCATAATGATTCATTTAGATAGCTGTGATCAAATTTGACGGTCAAAGCCTTTATCAGCTGTTCATTTGTGAGGAGATCGGACTCTGCTGCACGGTAAGAACGCCTCGACTCGAAAGTCAAACTGTCAGAGTGCAGAGTACATGTATTTGCCCTTCATCAGTCAAAATATTGCTGGTAATATTTGTTTTATCATTGTAACCATTATAGCATTGTGACGTTGCCACAACTGCCATGGAAAATTGTACTTTGACTCTCCCATTGATTATATTTGCATTTTCACCATCATTCAATGTCCTCAGTCAGATTTCAATACTCACACTGTTTTGGCAATGCAAAGCCTGCTTCGCTTCTCTACCCATTGGCCTTAGGGTATTGTCATCATCTACGTCTGTCCATCGATTGGAAATGAGTGATCCATTTTCTTCTTGGTCACCAGGTCAAATTTGTCATCTTGGTCACAAATTGCTTATCACCATACCAAAAGAATGATAAAGTCTAGGCTCAATGGTCTATACCAAACACACATCTGGTCATGGACTACCACTAAATTTTTTGGTCAATGTGTCAAAGGTGATTGATTTGCCATGAATTTTTTTAAACCAGCATATCTCCAGAATGATAAGGCCAAGGCCATCCTGCACATACATCCATCAATTTCTTGTTATATTTCGAGAATGACTATGCCTCAAACTTCAATCATACATGCATCATCAACTTGCTGTTTAGTTGTTTTCAGAAGCTTATTGAAAATCATTATCACCAACTGCTTATTCCTTAACCAAGACCCTATTTTAATATACCCAAGTTTGGGGGGTGATTTGCACGGTTTATGTTTGGATTTGAGAATGCAAAACCTGCTAATTCCATTATACTTGACAGTGTATTTTTCAGTTATTGGTTATGGTAGGAGGCTTGAAACATTTATATTGTCCAGTGGACAGTTTGACCCAGCATGAGATAGAGGATTATACTAAGGTCTCCTTTGAACATGTCATATACTCCAGTGGACAATGGGCCACTCACTGACCATTCCTGTTTGGATATAGACCTTGAGCTTTTCTTGACTTCTTTGAAACATATCCACAAGTTAGCCTGGGGGTGGAATGGTCTCTGCATATCAAGTCTGCAGTCTGTTCACATGATTCACAACCGGAGATTCCACCAAGGGCATAGTCCTTGTAATGTTCTTGGCCAGATATGGTTACAAGCACGTCATTGCATGTCAGAAGTTCTGCAGTTTTCAGAAGTGTGACTCGAAGGCTCGTTACGTTTGATAGCTAGGACAGTGTGAAGATCATCATTATTACCGTGATTCGTCCCATGTCATGTGTAAGATGGTCTATAGACTGTACACATGTCTTTGTTATATGACCTGTACCTGACGGGTAAATTATCCAGGTGTGGTCAATGAGCCATACCTGTTATTGGACCATGTGAGCGTAATCATTGCTTGATGATGTTTATTGACTGTCCGTGAGAAAAGTCCCCTGTCTTTTCCTCATCGTGGGTTGACCTGATATAAGGCGAGAAGTACGAGTACTGGTGTTTTTAATGCGCCTGGCGTTTCCCATCATGGGAGCCCAGCAGAGTAAGTTAGAAAAGTTCAGTGACCTGCACGATGTGAAAAGACCGCTGGAGCAGGAATATCCCTGGTGGAGGAGTGAAGATACAGAGATATTCTGGGAGGCATTGGTCACATCTTATGTTGTCATTTCACCTGAAATGATACTCGCCACTGGTTTCCCTTTTGAAGGTATGCCCTAGTATGTAGCTTTTGTAAGTTTGCGTATTCGAGAAATCCATGCCTCGTTACAGGCAGCTGTTCCCCCTCCGCACTGGAGGCAAGCTCCCATTAGTTTAACATTGGGAAATACGGAAAACTCTCTGTAAATATAAAACCATATATTCCTGGCCACTTTGTTTTACATATTTAATGACAATATTCATTTCACAAAACATAATAAAGTTTCACAAATTTCGGTGAACAGAAACAAAAACAATTTTTGGCAATGTTAAAGCATACAAATCTTTCCCCCATTCAGTCAACGGAGGGAGGGAGAGTTAAACAGCCATTCTTTTCGCTCAGGGTGGACTTCCTCAATTAGTTGCACCATAGTTCCGGTACTTGTAAGTTCTCATAATAGGCACAAGATACTGTGCAGATTTGAACATATCACATGCAGTTTGCACCTCCAAATAGATGGAATATTGGACAGGATATTCCTTAGTTTTACCTATTCAGTGCATTTCCATAAGGAAGATAACTTTACTGTCCAGCGATCATGTGCGTAGCTATATCACTACATCCTTTCTAGGCCGAAACCCCTCACAGCTAGTGCTTGCTGTTTTCACATGCTAATCAAATTCTCAGTTATGCAACCAAGGGGAGGGGGTGGTTTAAGGTTTCATTTTCATCCTATGTACTTTGTTCATCTCACATGTATTTCCGTACACTTCCAAGGAACGTGCCAAACCCATGGAGGATTATAGTACATGTATGTTAACCCCTCTACAGCCTTGTATACAGTCTTTTGTTCATATATGTATGTATAATGTTTGTGAAAATTCATGCCATCAGTAAATACATGTAGGCCTAAACATAATTTCACAGATATCATCTAAACTTTTTCAGAGGTGCGGAAAAGTGATGACCATGGAAGTAAGTATATTGTACATGGTTAAAACAAAATATCTATTTACTCTTTGGAAATGCGGATTGTCGAACAAACAAGCCTATGTCAACGCCTCTCTCCAGATTTTTTACCCGATGGTAAATGTACAAATTTCTTCTAAAGAAATAACCCTTTAGTTCAATCACATCAGATTGTGGAATAATGGACAGAGTGACAATGGAAAGTTACTACAAGATTTCAGTCAGTTGATTAACACGATAGATATGATACAATAATTATTCCCAAAGGTTATGGACAAGAAGTGAGTAACTATTTCTAATCCTGTTCAAAAATTAAAGTATAAAAATCAGAAGTATGAAAATGATCTCCATCTTTATCACTACCACTCCATCAGAGGTATGAAAATGATCTCCCCTTTTATCACTCACTCCATCAGAGGTATGAAAATGATCTCCCGTTATATCACTGCCACTCCATCAGAGGTATGAAAATGATCTCCCCCTGTATCACTGCCACTCCATCAAAGGTATGAAAATGATCTCTCCCTGTATCACTGCCACTTCATCAGAGGTATGAAAATGATGTCACCCTGTATCACTGTCACTCCACCAGAGGTATGAAAATGATCTCCCCCTGTATCACTGCCACTCCATCAGAGGTATGAAAATGATCTCACCCTGTATCACTGCCACTCCACCAGAGGTATGAAAATGATCACCCCCTGTATCACTGCCACTCCATCAGAGGTATGAAAATGATCTCCCCCTGTATCACTGCCACTCCATCAGAGGTATGAAAATGATCTCCCCCTGTATCACTGCCACTCCATCAGAGGTATGAAAATGATCTCACCCTGTATCACTGCCACTCCATCAGAGGTATGAAAATGATCTCACCCTGTATCACTGCCACTCCATCAGAGGTATGAAAATGATCTCCCCCTGTATCACTGCCACTCCATCAGAGGTATGAAAATGATCTCACCCTGTATCACTGCCACTCCATCAGAGGTATGAAAATGATCTCCCCCTGTATCACTGCCACTCCATCAGAGGTATGAAAATGATCTCACCCTGTATCACTGCCACTCCATCAGAGGTATGAAAATGATCTCCCCCTGTATCACTGCCACTCCATCAGAGGTATGAAAATGATCTCACCCTGTATCACTGCCACTCCATCAGAGGTATGAAAATGATCTCACCCTGTATCACTGCCACTCCATCAGAGGTATGAAAATGATCTCACTGCCACTCCATCAGAGGTATGAAAATGATCTCCCCCTGTATCACTGCCACTCCATCAGAGGTATGAAAATGATCTCCCCCTGTATCACTGCCACTCCATCAGAGGTATGAAAATGATCTCACCCTGTATCTGCCACTCCATCAAGTATGAAAATGATCTCACCCTGTATCACTGCCACTCCATCAGAGGTATGAAAATGATCTCCCCTTTATCACTGCCACTCCATCGGAGGTATTAATATGATCATCCCCTGTATCACTGCCACTCCATCAGAGGTATGAAAATGATCACCCCCTGTATCACTGCCACTCCATCAGAGGTATGAAAATGATCTCCCCCTGTATCACTGCCACTCCATCAGAGGTATGAAAATGATCTCCCCTTTATCACTGCCACTCCATCAGAAGTATTAATATAGTCATCCCTGTATCACTGCCACTCCATCAGAGGTATGAAAATGATCTCACCCTGTATCACTGCCACTCGATCAGAGGTATGAAAATGATCACCCCCTGTATCACTGCCACTCCATCAGAGGTATGAAAATGATCACCCCCCTGTATCACTGCCACTCCATCAGAGGTATGAAAATGATTCCCCCTGTATCACTGCCACTCCATCAGAGGTATGAAAATGATCTCACCCTGTATCACTGCCACTCCACCAGAGGTATGAAAATGATCACCCCCCTGTATCACTGCCACTCCATCAGAGGTATGAAAATGATCACCCCCCTGTATCACTGCCACTCCATCAGATGTATGAAAATGATCTCCCCCTGTAATTATCTCCCCTTATATCACTGCCACTCCATCAGAGGTATGAAAATGATCTCTCCCTGTATCACTGCCACTCCATCAGAGGTATGAAAATGATCTACCCCTTTATCACTGCCACTCCATCAGAAGTATTAATATGATCACCCCCCTGTATCACTGCCACTCCATCAGAGGTATGAAAATGATCACCCCCTGTATCACTGCCACTCCACCAGAGGTATGAAAATGATCTCCCCTGTATCACTGCCACTCCATCAGAGGTATGAAAATGATCTACCCCTTTATCACTGCCACTCCATCAGAAGTATTAATATGATCACCCCCCCCTGTATCACTGCCACTCCATCAGAGGTATGAAAATTATCTCCCCTTATATCACTGCCACTCCATCAGGGATATTAATATGATATCCCCATGTATCACTGCCAGTCCATCAGAGGTATGAAAATTATCTCCCCTTATATCACTGCCACTCCATCAGGGGTATTAATATGATCTCCCCCTGTAGGTGTGAAAATACTATTAAAATTCCTTACTTATTATGTAGTAAATTTGGCCGGCACATCTCCAGAAAAACCTATTCCCAATATTTCGTTGCAACAAATGACCTACCTTGCTGGAAAGATTGATTTGTTCTGTCAAATTTATCGGCAATTTGAACATATGATGAGCGGCTCGATTTCGAAACAGCCGCCATCATAGACAATCACCCGGCAGAAACTAAAAATGCCCTAAAACACCATGGGGGTACCCGACAAAAAGCTGTCACAATGTTGCTGTCTGCAGACACTGTTCCAGCTTTTTTGTATATTTTGATTTGTCAAATAATCCAAAAAGAATTTCAATATATATGATACCAACCATCCCTTCCTTGGATGAATAACAGCCAATCAGATGACGCCCTGTTTTCTGCAGTATTTCATCTTCTATACACACTTAATGGTGAAGTCTAACCTACATCACTGCCACTCCATCAGAGGTATGAAAATGATCTCCCCTTATATCACTGCCACTACGTCAGAAGTATGAAAATGATCTTAACCTGAGTCGCCGACACTCCCCCTGAATTGCTGCCATGCCATCAGAGGTATGAAAATGATCTTCGCCTTAATAATCACTGCCACTCTCTCAGACATAGGAAAATCTCTTTCCGGTAAGTCCTCACAGTCAGGTTTCAATTTTAGTCAAGGTCCCTGCAAAGAAAGGTCCCTGCAAAGAAAGGTCCCAGCTTTCATTTCTACATTTACCACAGGTGTTAAACACATTTTGGGATAGAACTAATGCTGAAATAGAGTGTTGATCATAGAAATGTGATCATGATACTTTCAGATTGGAGGGCTGATCAAATATTGATGTGGACATTTATCATACATGTACCTGTAGGGAGCCAACATTTTAAGAGTAACATACAGTGTTTATGTACACTGAAACAGTTCAGATGAGAGATTTACTCACCATGCTGCATTCAAGCTGAGCTATGGTTCAAAGTTTTAGGTAATTCGTTTATTAATGTTATCAATGCACGTAATCAAACCATTAATTCCCAAATTCAAGAGCCCTCTGGCCAAATATAACCTATCATTCTGCTGCCATGGATGTTAGCTGGGTCATTGCACACAGACATGCAAATTAATTCTGCTAGTATAAATTTGACATGGGAAATGTCACCAGTCTGTGGTGTGTTTGTATGCTTCAGTAATATTTCCTGCAGTTTGTTTGCTCCACAGCATAGCAACCTTGGACACAGTGTCCATTGACTAT
>JAVTVY010023776.1:0-91304 GCA_036873755.1 Hanleya hanleyi | reverse complement strand
ATGCTTGTGAACGCTTTCCTTACTATAGATTTCTGCTTCCTGTTTTTATTTGGAGATTCTCAAACAAGACAAGGAATTGACCATTGTCCAATCCCCCGTTTAACGCTATAAGCGGACTTACTGCGCTGGTCATTACATTTTACCCCTCAGCCAGTCGGACTGCAGGATCTTGTAATCGGCATGTACGTCCGGTCGTACAATCGTCCGTCCATCAACAGTTTTTATCAGGCCCATATTCCGGTTACTATTTGATGGATAACTTTGAAACGTAATGGAAATGCTTAATATCATGTAGATGCGCACTGACAGTTCTCTTTTTTTAACTAACCTATAGAATTGGCCCCTACGTGGCGTCATTTACTGGCTAATGCTGCAACAACTATTTTCTCCCAGTGAGACGGGAGATTTTGAAATCGAAAACGAGGCCGGACTACGTCATGGGTCAACTGGGACAGTCACGTGATTGTGTATGAAGATTGGGATGGCTCATATATATAGTGATCCAATGAGAACACTCATCTTAATTTGAAATGTCGCTGGCGAGGAGACGCCTGAAACAGCACACTGACACTGTCTGTTAATATCTTGATTTAACAGAGAGTACTTTAGTCTAGGGGTTTTTTGACGCGTTTTGATGACTTTCCAGAGTGATGTCCCTTTATCACGCCCGGCAACCATTTCTTATCCAGTCCATATCTGGGTTGAAATGCGACAAAACTTACACAGAAGATACTAGTGCCGTGAAAATGTGCACTGTCAGGTCTGTTACGCGTTTCAATGATTTTTCACAGAGTTATGACCCTTTGAACAGTCAACACTTTTTTCTGTCAACGCTTTCTTGTCCGGTCCTTATCTCGGTTACTATTTACGGAACACTTTGTAACGTACATGGACGATGCTCATTATCTCGCAGATGTGCATGATATATTTTTTTATCTCGTGTCAGGGTTAGTACTTCGCGGATAACTTTGAAACAAACTTCCTACATGTTTAGTACCTTGTGGATGTTCACTGTTTGTATTGATATTCAATCTGACGGGTTTTTACCCCTCGGCCAACTTTGGCCTAGGGGTATTGTCGTCATCATGTACGGCTGACCGTCCGTCCGTACGTCCGTCCGTCCGTTACCGCGATATCTACAGAACCGTTTCATGCATGGCAACCAAACTTGTTACATCTATTTATCTTCACGTAAATCAGAAGCCTATCGAAATGAGTCATCTCGGACAATATTTTGCAGAGTTATGCCCCTTTTTACAAATAAAAATCCATTTATGATTTATTGTGATAATTTCAGAACCGTTCCATATACAACATCCTAACGTGATACAGTTGTTTCTCTTGACCTGAACTAGATGCCTATCGAAATGAGTCGTGTCAGAAAGTATTTTGCAGAGTTATGCCCCTTGTCTAATAAAATCCACTAATTCCTATGTTAAGTTTGCATATAATTTCTATATCATGTTTGTATACTATCACATTTATTTATTGATTGGATGACTGATTTATTGATTTATTCTCTTACACAATGCGAAGAATGCCTGCACTTACAATACCAGGGGTAAATATTTCTTCCCACAAGCCAATCAATTGGTAGAGACACCCTTACATTATAACAGCTGGGGTTCAGAGCCGAGGGGTTTCGATAGCGCAGCTTCATGTTCTCTCGAAGTTATTGTCCTTTACTCTCAACTTCAATACCGGCTCCATTAAACATTCTTCTCTGTGCCGTATAGCCCATCTCAGAATGTTTAGAGGTTATTTGGTACTTTCATCCAACCGCACGTAAGTTACCATACACAAACACAGTGATTTTAAGGCTAATGGGTCAATACATAGGATGTATATATATGCTCGAGATGCACGACCCCCTCCCTCCCCCACCACGCCCCGCTTCCCGAAACGCCAGATTCGCCTGATTTCATGCACTTTCTCACCCAATCTACGCAAAACAATTATATCAGGTATATTGTATTTGAGTTTACTGAGATTGTCTCACACCACGCTCTCTTTCTCCAGTCAAGCCATTTTCAGGTTAGTACTTGATATTTCCCACACGTATTTGTATTATTTTTCGTTATCGTTCACACATCCCAAATATTAGCGCGTCACTTGCAGTTACTGGTTTGGAGTCGTCAGGTGTTTATCAGATCGGATATAAAAGCAGAATAAGCTGTCATGCTGGAATTAATAATGCAGTAAACGAGGCATATGATTTCAAGTAATTTTGGGTTCTTTGTGTTAGTTGTGCATTTGTTGAAGAGCCTGCGGGCAGTGTATATATAGAGGTGTCCAGCTCTGTATGATTAGGTACTGAAATATTGGTTCTCGTCTCATGGCCCTGCAGGGCTATATATATCCTATTGTATACGTTTACATTAAATAGTATATCCTGCATCCATTCTTTGTCTACTCTGCCTAATATTATAGATTATAGATCTATCGTGGTCCCCCTAGGAAGATCACCGATTTTATAGAAAGTAGAAAGCGTAAGATCAGACATTCAATATTTAGCCGTCTCCCGCAGAAGAATTTTCCTGTCAATAATCGAAACACCTGTTTCGTATGACAGTTAGTACCAATTCCAAATGTGTATAAAATAACAGTAATAAGAACACAAGGGCTCAGCAATTTTCAATAATATCAGTAAGACATGATGATGTTCTTTACATAAAATCCCAATCACTGACCATTATTCTTTATCCAAACGAATTCCCAATTATTTTTCCAGAGTATGGGGACAAGTTATGGTCTTTCGTTCTTGGGTTGTAGCTTTATCCTACATCAGCTATATTTACCATGAGAACATTTTAAAACTTGCGAGATTACCGGAAGTGTTTTGGAGGTTATACGTGAATGGGTGACTTGCACAATACAAACTATCCAATCAGATTTTGCGATTGCGACTTCCTGTTTGTTGATTGGCTCACTGGTCCAAAATCAATAGTCAGAACTAGTACTTCCGGTTTATCTTCTGGTGTTATTGGACAAGCTTCCCATTAAGCGGCACTAATTCGCTGCAGCCTAATCTAAGCATGTTGCAAACAGCAGTAAACCAACATATTATTAGTTTCCGAACAAATGTTCGCCTCGTTATTACAGGTTCACCTCGTTATACTACACGAACAGCAACGATAGTCAAAACCGTTCTTAAATAGAAATCAAAAAGCTCACACGCATATACATCAGTGCGAAATCAAATGCCTTTGTACTGATTACGTTCTACGAAGATTCGTCGGTTGGTAACAGTACGTTTGAGAGATGAGGTTCGGGTTCAAGGCTATAAAATACGTGGCATCCAGCGGCGATAAACTAGACAAGACATATGGACAGATTAACGTTACGGAGGTCCTGCTCTCTAAAATGGAGGTATAAAAAGTCGTTTTTGCTCCGAAACTTCAGGCGCATTAATCTATCTATTGTTCCGTGTTCTAAAATTAATTTGCCATTTGAAGAATCAGTCAATGTTTTGACAAAAATCTTGACAAATATTTGGTCTATTATTATGCAAATTAGATATATGACAATTTATTTGTCAGACTTTTCACGCAGCTTAATAAACTAACTCGGATCAATTATTGGGTGTAGAGCTGTTGATCCTTGATATAAATAAATACAAATAAATAGAACAGAGCGAAAACTGTTTAATAGAATCTCTCCACAACCCCGCCCCTCCCCAAATATTCCAAGAGATAACACTGACAAGCAAAGCGGACGAAAATAAATGTAGCACAAACGCTCTCCCTTATTTTAATATAGGAATTTATATTTGTTATTTAATCCCGCGATATATTTTCACATTGATCGATTTAACCAGTAAATATTTTGTGTGTCCATATGTGTGCACCCAGGTCAAATCATTGTCAAGTCCAGCTGTGAACATTCAAAAAACAAAGCATTCAAACATTCATTCTGTTCGCATTCGAGAGCCGGGAACCTACACAATTCACAATCGTAACCATAAATGAGGTTCGCCAAATAGACAGGCAGACAGACAGACACAGGGACCCAAAACCAATGTCCTCGCCACTGCCGCCAACTACGGGTTAGGGTAACTAAAGTATTTTCGTTTTAATGCCGGATACTGGTAAATATTTAAGTTAATTCTTAAACAGTACACTGTAAAAAGAGGAAACATGTTTAACGTTTCATTTTGAGATGGTAACATGTTAGATACTTCATAATGCTACATGTTTCACCCTATTTTTGCACAAAAACATGTCTCATAGACGTAACGATGCAACTATTTGAGAGTTGTGACATGTTTCAATCGCGTTGCCGTCTCACTATAACGCTCCGAAAAGCTGTTTGAAACATCAACGCTAAAACACGTGCAACCGAGTTGCAAGACGACATGTCTCAAGAAAAGCGGAGTACAAAAGGGATAATGCCGTCTGATGCATGGAATTAGACACCAGGTCGTCTTCACACAGTTTTAGCCGTATCTCCGAAATGCATTACGACAGAGAGCTTTAGCAATTTGCAAACAAAGATATGATTACCACTGGCTTCCAGATATTTATTTCTGGTCTTTAGCGACCCGGAAGATATATGTTGATATTGTGGATTAATAGACTGAGCATTTTAATTGAATTATTTTGCATAAAGATTTAACTCAACCAGGCCTAGGGTATTTGAGACCTGCCCAGGCTTTATTTCACTCCACCCCTCTCCTTTCAAATATGTCTTTGCTCATTGAGATAGAGGTCTGAAACTTCTGATTACACAAGCCCAACTAAAAAGTGTGAAAAAGAAATAAAAAAGAAAATAAATAAATTTGCAAGATGACCGCTTTGAAGACTTCACAGTTACGTCATATTCCAAATATGCATTTTTGGCCGTTTTTTGGTAAGATTTTCCCAGCCCAAATGTTGACTCCTCACTGGAACCCTACATGGCCGACTTTTTCCATTTAAGAGTATTCGGTCAAAACATATGGTCATATTACGACACACCAACAAAATACATAGCAATGTTGCCAGAATAAAAGTGACAATTATGGGGCACTAATGCGAGCAGCACCGAAAGAAACAACAACTGTGTTCTCCGTGTGATCAAAGCTACATCCAGTATTTTGAATTGTGAATGTGTAGCGCATCAGGAGATTTTTTGAACAGAGTCAATACGATTGCTAAACGTCATTACAGCGTTGAACGGGATTCGGCCTTAGTGGCATATATAAATCAGAAGGAGACAGAATGGACATCAATTTTCATACGTATGGGAATATTGAATAGTATTTAGTGTCAACAATGTTTCTACTTCATCCCACAATGTGATCACTGTTGCGAATCCAGCCCTCCAACCCTGATTTCTAATAATCATCTGCGATCCGTATTCCATACCCTAAAATGGAATGAAATTTCAGCCGCCCCGAAACAGAAATAGTTAATCGCGAGTACTATGCCAGGAAAAACAACAAAGGAAGTATCATTCAGCAATTCCAATTTTGTAGGCCTAAGTTATATAGTACCGATGTTCAGAAATGTTTCCAGTGTGCCAGATGAGACCTGGGATACAATATTGGATAATACTTTATCACAGACTAGACAATGTCGTGTCAACGGACCAATATGGCAAGTTGAGTAAATTATTTATTAGGTTTGAGTTAACCTGAGGAGCAGTCTGTTTTATGTGTTTCTGTATATGGCTATACTTCATACATGTTCCCGAGTTTGACTTCCAACGAATATAAGAGAATAAAACTTGATGCATGTTAATTTTTGATGAATGTTTTGAACTTTTCGTTTCAGTGCTGGTATCATGCACAGGCCAGCCTGACAGTCTCCTGAAACGCGTAATGGGATGTAGACTGTTTTGAAACACTTCCAAGTTTGAGACATATACATATCCGTTTCACTTGTCACATATAGTCGACTCTAACATGTTTCAGCTTGAGACATGTATGCACAACACGTTTCAAAATGCAGAACGTCACATGTTTCAAACGAACACGTGCTTATTGAAGACATGTCTCATATTGAGACATCATTATCTCATGTGAAAAAGGCACGTGTTTCAATTTGAAACATGAAGCCGTTTTAATATGAAACATATACGTACTCACATGTTCCAAAAGTTGGGACAAAATCATGTTTCAGTTTGAGATGTTGAACATGCCACCAATTATTAGTGTGTAGATTTGCACATATAGCAGCAGCCAGTGCATTAACGTGTGACTCACGGTGTGGAGGCCAGGAATGTCAGGGTGGCTAAGTGTCCGGCTGCTATCTTCTAACCCAGCTACTGCAGAACCAAAAGCTTTATTGTCGGCTTTAGAAGGTATTGGGTCCACTAAAAGGAAGAAATATGTCATATTTTCAGATTCACTGTCATGCCTTCAAGCGATTGAAAGTGGAAATTCAACTCATCCCACCATCTTGAATATTCTACAATTATATGACTGTAAATATGATAAACAGATTGATATTGTGTTTTGTTGGGTACCTAGTCACGGTCACATCAAAGGTAATACCGGTACTGAAGCTGATAAAATGGCTAAGGCAGCCCTAGATGATGAGGTCGATCCTGTTGGAATCCCATACAGTGATTTCAGACCATTTATCTTTGCTTATGTGAGAAAGTTGTTTCAATCTTTGTGGGATGCTATGGATAATAACAAACTTTACGAGTTCAAAAAAAACTGTAGGCTATACTCATCTGAACAGTCAGAAACGTTCCGATCAAGCCATGATTAAACGATGCAGAATCGGCCATACACGATTAACTCACGAGCATTTGCTGAAAAAAGAGCCAGTCTCAAGGTTTATTCCATGCCACGAAGATCTCACGGTGAAACATATTCTTATCGACTGTATAGATTTTAAGATTGTAAAAGATAACTTTTATCGAGCACCTATACTTTGGAAGATATTTTTAGTCGAGTGAAAGAAGATTGTATTTTAGATTATTTGAGAGAGATTGGTTTGTTGTATGAATTTCAATGTATTTTTATGTTTTTAATGCATTAGTTTACTGAGTTATTAAATTGAATACTTAGAATTTTGTTCGATCGTTGCTATTTATCTGGAATATTGCTGAACGCGACATTAAACCTTAATTCTCTCTCTCTCTCTCTCTCTCTCTCAGCTAGGACATTTTTCTCCACATTTGCAACTAAGAATGGACAATCATCCCCAAAGAAAACGGTACGAGAAGGGACAGTAATTCCCAGGACATCATTAGCCATACCACCGGCATGATTTCACGGTTCGTAATATTGCTCTCTTTCCTATGTCTACAGCATAGGGAATATATTTAATCAATGATAACTGGACTACTTTCGACTTGAAGTTGCCAAATTTATCATCAATGTAAGCATAATGGTATTTCCTCGGAACAGTAGCATAATGTGATGCATATTTAACATATTTACATCAGTTATCAATAGTTAAAAATCTGTCCCATGCTGTATACATAGGAAAGAGAGCAAAAGTACGAACAACGTGTTCAAGTTCATGCCGGGAGTCATGGGTCAATGTAGCTGCCGCTGCTGTCGGGGCAAATTCATTGCCTGAGGATAAATTTCAATTATATCAGTAGTCCGGTATTGGTCGTCTACTTTAGAGCTTGTATCGCAGACAAGGATCAATGCCTCAATTGCACATTATTGACTGTTTACTGATCCTTGACTTCTGCTGATCAGCTACTGGGTTGTTTAATTTCACTTCTTCACTTTTCCTATCTATTAATCCAGAAAACTATTTTTAACTGGTGACAGATGGAATATTTTCATGTGATATTTGCCAAACTATACATTATTCTAAAAACTGGGAAAATATATTACCTATGTATAAAATTATGTCATATATCACCAGTTAAAATTGTCTCCTGGGTTAAAAGATAGAGCAAAGTGAAATTACACAACTCATTCGCTGATCAGCTGAAGTTACGGTTTCGTGAACAGACGGGCTCTCCTTGTTTATCTCAATAATGTGCAACTGAGCTGTTGGGTCGTACAATTCATAGCAGACGGTCAGTGGTTGTGTCAGCTTTTCTCAAGGACAACCAAATTACCGAATGTTAAACTACACATGCACCCTCATACTAACTTATACGGCCTTATTGATCTTTGTCTGAGATAATTTCAGTACATTACGACGTTACACTATGCAACGGAGCCTCGATACACGAAACAACGCTGATGAGGTTTTATAGAGAGATTATTTAAAGATTTTTTAAAGCGTAATATATTGGTGGTCATTTTGCAGATTTTTCAGTTTGTTACACATGCTGCATAAAAGAAAAAATCTGTTGGTGCAACACCCTCTTACTGCATCGGACCGCAATACGCGGCGCACATGCGCATTCATTCTTGAATGATCGACACATGAAGTGTGTATCTGCATACAATGGAAATGCCCCCAGTATATCTTATAAAAGAATGAACACTAGATGTTCATTTACTCTACCAGAGCACGCGTTACAACTTATCGTTTAACTGTGACATCCCGAGACCATTACGCTCCGTTTATTAACGGAAACTAATGACTGACCGAGAGCCATGCGTTTAATAGTTGCGTGTCGCGTTTTCGACCCCAAATGCAATCATTTGATATCTGACAGTAGGCGGTATACATTTTGATGCCATGAGACTGTGGGTGATCTAAACCGTTGACAGTTCTGGTAATGTATCGGTATCTCGGGATTTGTCGAATATGAATTTTTCATTCGCAAGTAACCTTTGACATCTCGACACCGTTACGCCGCACTGCACTGTAAAGCATGTTATGTTTTAATGTGACTGTTCGACTTTCACATGTATAATGTCTCTGCGTGACAAGTGCTTCGTTTGTGATCTGGGGTGAATAGAATACGATTATTGCTGTGTCGATGGTTTAAGAAAGATATTTATATGTTACTCAAGTTCCATGACTGTCGTAGTTCCTTAAATGAGTGTGTACGGGTATTTGACATTTCCAACGAAGCATAACAATAACAAGGTTTCTACTCCATGCACTTCACATGTCACTGAAGGCTAGACTGTTCCGCCCTATTGAATAGCTCTCTCCTAATTGTCCAACCTAATTCCTTTTCCTTATTATTTCTACAGCATGGAAAACTGGTGTCTGGAATGCACCATACGAAGGTAATGGTGTTCATCGACGAAATATTTTTGCGAAAATTCAATTGATTTTTAAATCTTTCCTATTCTGAATATCATTGTTTGGAATAATTATTAATTACTGTCTATACCCTCTCGATATAATAGTCTGCGGTTGAAGGAATATTACCTCCACATTCTCATGCACACAAAAAATCGACGTACATTCCCCACCATTCTTTCAAAATAGGGCCGATGGAAATGAAGTCATGATGTCCGCTCTCCTTGTTGTCCAACCAAAGTCCTTGTCCTAAGTACTTATACAGCATAGAAAACTGGTGTCTGGAATGCAAAATACAAAGGTAATGGTGTTCATCGACAAAATATTTTTGCCTAAATGTAAATCTTGTTTGGAATAATTGTTGAGTGTCCTCTCGAAATACATCTCTCAATAGTGCCATTGAATAAAGCGACAGTCACATGGGTGCGAGACAACAGCCTGTGGTTGAAGGAATATTACCGCCACATGTCCATGCACAAATCTTTCAAAGTAGAGTCGGAGGAAATGGGGTCATGATGTCCGGCACCAACACATTCGATGGAAAGTGGGGTACTAAAACCGAACCATTCCACCCCTCCCCCCGCTCTGACAAGGATATATCCATATTTTTTATAGTTAAATATTATAAAAATGTGTTCATATACATGAATGTACCACAAACCATTTCTGCATGTAGTCAAAAATAACTGCCAACCACTGTTCGCCGGAAGTCACGTCCGTGTATGGAGTTTGGATTCTGGATTTGTGATTTGTGAATCATCTATCAAGGACGAACCTCTAGATTTGACTGAAGAATAGTACATCGAGGTGCATTCTTTACATTGAATGTTTCTCGGTTGTTGTGGACTTCTAATATGAGACGAACTTGACTGGAAATCATTTCCACTGTCTGAGCGAAGATCACTTTCCAGTGGAAATGAGGTCCTTTGATAACGTTCAGTGAAGCCACGCTGAAATATTGTGATCTCACGCGATACCAGAATTAGAAATTGGAATTGACATTGGGAGACTGGGCGGTTTCGAAGCCCCCAGAAGCCTGCAAAAGGACCAATTGTGAATGGGTATCTCAAAACCGCCAGAGAAAGCGATCGATATTTGACTGTTTGCCTCACTGGCGCTCGCAGCCTTAATACTTTCTTCTTGGGAACGGGATATGTCTCGTGAACGCCAACATTGGTGAAATATTAAATAAAATTAACGTCCTCATTTACCCTATGATTAAATGAATCTGATATCAGTCTAGAGACAAACATGCACCAATTAATTCCAGGAGATTGTCAACTGTAGCGCCATCTCCTCCCTCTCATATTGTCATACCTTGTCTTGAAATTAATGCCCATCCGGGTGTTAATGGCATGGATAACATGTGTCTACGTCAAGTGCTTCGATTGTCGTCTGAAGTGAATAAAATAGAAGTCGGTCCATTGTAGATTTCGAGATCAGAGAATGGTATTGAAAAGTTACTTGAGTTTAATAACGCCAGGCGTCGACGTTCCTTGAACGATTCGCTGCATGTGCCTGACATCCCCGATGAAGCATAACAATAAGAAGGTTTAAAGGATCTCTTTCAAAATTCTCTTCGACCTTGAAGCCTTCTACTTCTCTAAGAAACTATAAGTAGATTATTCGGTTGACTTTTTCAAGCACCTTTCTTTGTATTCCATTATATGGGTTTTTTTTAAGAATACATGTCCGTGATGCTATCCCTCAATTGAGTTGTATAGTGCTCAATAAAGTTCTTTGTCAAAGTACTGATTATGTCTTTTCTTGCCCAAACCAAACATAATTAATTCCACAGCATGGGAAACTTTGGTTTGAAAGGTATACAACGACAGGAGCAACAGCGTTAGGATCCATTGATGAACATAATACAAGAGGAGGATGTCTTCAAAAGTTTTAGTGAAAAGCATTTTTTAGATCAATATTTCGACAGATATTTTTTTCTGTCATCGACAGGAATGTCATCGTAATGCACCATTCCTGACGATGAAATGAATACATATATCTCAAAATATGGCACACAAAATGTTTTTCGCTAATATTTTCGAAGTCCTCCCCTTCCTGTATTATGACAGTAGCAACATGTGTTAAGGCTTAGGTTTGGCGTGATTAGGGGAAGACTTCCAATGAGGGTTAAAATTCCGATATCCTCTCCTTAGTTTTCTAGAAACAATGTCTGATGTGCTTTAAAAAATTAAACAATATATATTTAGTGGATTTGCAAATATTGTGGATCTGCTTGCAAATATTACAGACTTTGTGAATAATGCTAATGTTAGAACTAAATTTTGGTTAAAGTGCCATTATAAGAATTTGATTTCAATACTGCTACTTTGTCAACGTAATCAATAACAATTGCGGTTTAAATGAATTTCAAATTAGCATTCTGTCATAACTCAAAGTGTATATGTGTACAGCTAATTGTTTTACTAGAAACATTGCTTTTCTAACAGTTTTGTTTAAAAATGACCGGTCAGAATAATTTAGGAGGGGGTTAAACTTATTCACATGGATAAAGAAATGAAGGGGCTTGTTTCCTACTATACTAGATAATACGCAAATTGTTATCTAAACGACAATGACGTTTATTTTAGCTTTCATTCATACCTATATGTATTTGGGTACTAATATTTTTATTCAGACTCGAGAAATCTCCCATAATACCTCATTTTCTGGACAGAATCTAGCAGGTTTATTCGGTTCACAGGACGACGAAAATGTAAATACTATTTCAACATATATCAACTCTGAAGATACATTTCTTGTAATATGCGAACACATGAAATAGTAACGAACGCCGACTTCACGGAAGAGGACGCGACTGTGAGAGTGTTGGAAATTTGGGTCTTCATAACCCAAAACAGGAACCTGTTCAGCGAGACCCTTGTGCTCACGAATGCATCCTCCCCACAGCGCATGCTCCATTTCGCAGGCTCCATTACCATCCCTGCCACCAATAGCGGAAGTTGACCTTTACTACGTTGCTATGACGTATAGGGGAAACCAACCAACGCACGGTTCAGTTTGAATTCGGCCGAACAACTCCTTTAGTGTTGCACATGAGCGAACTACTTTTCATATGCTCTGTCCAGATAAACAGGGAAAATTATCTCCAGATGATTCTTTTTAACGCTAGGTCAACAGAGGTATTATGCAGACTTGAAAAGTAATCGAAATGTTCGGTAAAGATCTATTTTACTATATATGATGTCACGTCCGGCGATGTGCGCGAAGGCCCCGAATCCGGTCCAAAAATCTGACTGGTGGCTGGGGTGTTATTAGACCCACAGCGAGGTGGTTGTCACGAATGTTGGACTGTCTACTGAATGTCGGATCTAATGCCGGTATTTAACCCTCTTGAAGGTATTAACCCCTTCGCGACCAAAATTCGGAGATATATTAAAAAACACCTGCTGGTATAGGGTACCATATGTATACGTCAAGTGTTATGCCGCTGCTATCTGGCAGGCGATTTCAAAAATCGGATTAATGTTAACAATAATTATTCATTATCTAACGAATGGTTTCCCAATTGAATACGTGACATTTGTACAATACCGCGTGAGTCGGATTATGGGAAGTCATGCTCCCGACCCTTGTACTTGGAATAGAAAAGTGAAATCGTTTAAGCCCCAGTCACACTGTCAAGAATTGAGTAGGCGAATCACCGCGAACTGGAAAATCGTGTTCATTCTTGGCAATTCGTACTGGCATCTTGCGGGGTTCGTCGCAGATCGTGACCGTTCTTGCCTATTCTCGAAGGGAGTACG
Organism: Hanleya hanleyi; assembly: GCA_036873755.1. Taxonomy (NCBI): domain Eukaryota; kingdom Metazoa; phylum Mollusca; class Polyplacophora; order Lepidopleurida; family Hanleyidae; genus Hanleya; species Hanleya hanleyi. The sequence continues at coordinate 78,430 of JAVTVY010023776.1, read as the reverse complement.
AAAGTTTAGCCCCAGTCACACTGTCAAGAATTGAGTAGGCGAATCACCGCGAACTGGAAAATCGTGTTCATTCTTGGCAATTCGTACTGGCATCTTGCGGGGTTCGTCGCAGATCGTGGCCGTTCTTGCCTGTTCTCGAAGGGAGTACGAAAGTTTTGAAATGTTCAAAACATTCGCCGGCCAAGTACGATTAAATGGTATACGTATGGCATTCTTGGCACCATCCTACTGCGTTCTCGCATGCATTCTCCTCCTATCGTGTATATTCGTGGGTAGTCGTAGTAGTTCTTTCGGTCACAAATCAGCAATTTTACGATGATTGTTGGACGCATTCTACGCTTCTTGTACGATCATACTACGATATTGAGAAGAATTCAACACGATGTGTGGCGACAGTACTACGAATACCCACGACAGTACTACGAATACCCACGACAGTACTACGAATAACCGCGACAGTACTACGAATACCCATGCTGGCGCTACGTTTCATGAAGAATAGGCTACGCTTCCTCGCGAATCTCGTACGATTTCATAGGATTGCTCCACGATCTCTCGCGAAGACCATCGTATGTTGTACATTTCAAAGAAGACGGATCATATACATAGGTTCACGTGGCCTCCTGGGGTGTCGTGTCACAGCGTAACAGGTTCGTACTGCATTCGTACTCACATCGTACTGCATACGTGCTTATTCGTAGCAGATTATCGAACATTCGTAGTGGGTTCACGGGCTGCCGTGTTTATACGCCGTGTAGGTCGTTCTTCATTGAATCGTACTGCATACGTACTCATTCTTGATGATTCTTGTTAAATGCTTATGGCTGTCGTACAAGGAACCTACGATAAGCGTAAGGGATTCGTAGGACAGTTTCGAAGAGGCCCTCAACAGGCGAATTGACACGAATCGACAAGATTAAAATATTCGTGGTCATTTGCCGGCATTCTCCACCCAATTCTTGACAGTGTGACTGGGGCTTAAAGCAGCTGTACGTATAACATAACTCCAAATGTTAATGAAATGCGCGTGTCTTTGGTTAATATCTGCAAACGGTACTGGTACCGTACTTGGGAAACAGGGACAATTTCTTTTGAAAATTCATATAAATCTAACAAAGGTTTCCCTCGCAATGGTTATATTTCTCCAGTGATTTTGGTGTGAGACATTTTGTGCAGCTTTTAAATAAAGATGAGCCTCTCATAAAGTTACTTCCCGAGATTTTGGTAATGCTATTTAACTTACTCCGAGTTATGGAGAATATTCGGTTCATGATAACCCATAGATAACACAAGAAGTTGGATGTCTGAAAAATAAATAAACCATATATTGAAAAACACTGTCTACATTATAAAGTGTATCTATGAAATTTTCCTCCAATAATGTATGTCCTAAATGATATACGATGGTATAAAGACACACTCTGCTTTTCTTTGATCGTATTTTTATCGTAGATTAGCATAAGTATACATTTTTGGTGAAGAGTCCACCATCCAAACTGCTTTCATGAGTATTATTATGTACTGTCACTAAATACCCACGCAGCTGTTTCAATCGCAATATGCAATGGTACGTAATAACGCATTTGTATACCACTGACCAACACGGTAATTGAACGCAACACACTGTTGCTTTAATACACCCATAATACTATTTGTGCATGTAGCTGATAATTTGATGTCATGATTTGTGGCCAAAGCTCATAGTTGAGATAAATAGATCTGCATTTATACCACAATATCATCTTTGCTTATATAAACAGAACTCGACATTAAACCGTAATTCTCTCTCTCTCTTGTTTATATAAATTATTCCATTCAGCGTATGTAAGAAATGACTGAAATGCCTCATAAAATGCATTATCTCGATAAGAGCTCTTAAACTCCTAAACTCAGCTGTCTGTGTAGCACCCTCTGACTGCACTGGGTCGAATTATAAGATGCGCATGCGCATTCATTCTTTGCCGATAGAGGAACCGTGTATCTACATATGAGAGAGATGGAGAATGCATCCAGTATATTTTACAGAAGAATGAATAAATTAGATTTTCAACTATTTGGTAAGAACAGAGAGTATTGCGTCTTATTTAACTGTGACATCCTTAGGCCACTCCGCTCCATTTCGAAACGGACGAAGCTGATTGGCCGAGAGCCATGCGCACAAAAGCTGCGCGCACGACGTTTTTAACAAAACAAAAGAGCCAGTTCCAAGGTGCATTCCATGCCACGAATATCTCAAAGTGAAACATGTTCTTATCGACTGTATAGATTTTAAGATTACAAGAGATTTTTTTTATCGAGCAGCTACTTTAGAAGATATTTTAGTCGGGTGAAAGAGGACTGTGTCTTAGGTTATTTGAGAGGAATCGGTTTATTGTATAAGTTTTAATGTGCGTATGTTTCAATGTGTTGGATTACTAAGTTATCAACTTGAGTACTTAGAATTTTGTTTGATCGTCGCTATATAGCTGAAATATTGCTGAACGCGACGTTAAACTTAATTCTCTCTTTCCCTCGGTTTTAACAATGCAGTCAGAGGGTATGTCTCATAATCTGACAGTAAGAGAGGTACCATGTACAATTTGATGCCATGGAAATGAATAAAGTGGTAAGAAAAGAAAAAAAAATCTGCTATTAGCAGGACCTGTTTCAACTGAGATATAATATAACGTATTCCAGGTATAAAACAATATCTACGAATATGAAATCATGCTTGGCATTTTTCTATTAAGAAGATGGGAAACATATGATCATACTTGTAAATGCAGAGAAAATTATTAAAAAGCATTACAGGGTCACATGGAATGGCATAACGATGACACATCCCTGTTGTCTGTTCCTACATGATATTGCTATTATGGCACCGGTTGACGTCCTCTCACACTTACATTTTGATCGGGGTCGAGTGTTAATGAAGATAATTGATTAATTAAGTATTCGTCATAGCTAATTAATATGGAGCCTGCAGGTACGATCGAGTATAAATCAATTAGTTCTTTATCGCCGAATACTTCACGCCCATCTGTCAAAGCTGATAATAGTATAAACATGTAAGGACCTTCGCTATCCGATGTGAACCCCTTGATCACGATCTCACACTCAAAAGCATGTTGTTACGTGATGGTTTAATTGATACACCTGGGCAAATGTCATCAATGAACTTTCCCGTGATTACTGACCACTATTCACCCCGTTGTCTTTTCAACACATGACAGAAAATCCGTTTGACCACCAATCTCCATTCTCGTGGCATCATATTTTATACCTCCTATAATTTCAGATGTTACACCGATTTATAGGAGGTTACAAACTCTGACAATGAGAGAATGCCTATCTCATGTTAACAAATAATTCATGTACATTTGGGTGTATTCGAGCGATCAGTTATAGGGCTATAGTGTCAGTCAGTGTCCTTAACATTTGTCCCAGTCTATTCATTTATCATAGAACAATTAATTTCCTCAAAATTCCAAACACGAATCACGCAAACGAACTTTATTCTGCGCGTCGACTTGCATAGCAGTATATTTCCCCCAAGTTTTGGGCAATATGTCACCATCGCATCATCTAACTCGTGAGGCTGAATTTGGGAGTCAACATATCCATTTTGAATTAACTTTCGGTAGCTATTTCGGGAATTCCCAGAATTTAACATCACGTGGATGGTGTCAGTCAATCAGATGGGATATGTCGTCATCAGTCGTCATTTTACGGATCCTTACTTGATCAAATTTACCGTTCCACAACGTACACATCTTAAATGTTACGAAACAGTCCATACTTGTGTAGTTTTAAAGGCCAGGAAGCAAATATTTTGAAAGTAGCATCAAAAGCTAGTTAGTGTACTTTTGCTTGACACTGGGTATGAGGAGTTTCAGATCTCCATCTCCATGATGTTCACATTAACAAGCGCAATCAATGCGTCAAGGAAGAAAGTTTGGATAACATAACACATTATAATTAATGATAAGAGTTTTAAGATAGGGACATCGAGAGGATCATTTGTTAAACTGTTAAACAATTCTCTCTTCCAAGAACAGGATTATGCTCATTCTTGTGCATACTTATATGATATGGGTGATGTCGGGTGTCTTTCAATTATTGAGAACGAAAGCAGCCAACGAACTGTTCGAATGCACGTATATAACGACAGCAACTTATATAGAAAGAATGTACTGCATGGGGCCGTTTTATGGAATGTACATATATAGCAATATAGCCGTATAATTCCTTGTACCTCCTGTGGATTTGTTGGGTATTTAACGACAAAAACATAACAGCTATAAGAAAAGCTACGCAAAAACTGAGATTTAGAATTCCTGTTTTGTTCTGTTTACGCACTGGCCTTTACGTCAACACGGTTATATTTCACAGTTGCCTGGCAAATCTCGCGCCTATATCGTTATCATGGATACGTTAGTCGATATTTTCTCGTGTCAATATTTCTTTCGCCTCATCTTATTTTCAACTCGTGGGAAAATGTGTTTTCATGAATCAGATATTTATTTATACACGGACACCTAAATCTGATATCTTCGAATCGAACATCTTGTTCTTGTGATTCTGTTGTTTTTTTACTGAAGTATTGTGTCGATATATAGATTTTGTCTGTTAACAGTCCAGTGCCAACTGAAGCATACTCTATATCATGGTTAGATATGTTCACTGTGTTAGGCAACGATTGGCAGCCGGTCATGGAAGATTATGACCTACCAACCATACGATATATATTGGTGTATAACCTATACTAAGACATGCATTTCCAAATCGTCTCATATATTAATATATTATCCCGTGTCTGAGACGGTACGCCGACATAATAATGGAGCGTCATAATCGACCACTTCAGAAGTTCCAATGATTGGTCAGATTATGTTCCAGTGTTCTTCTCCAGCCATTGATAATCCAGAATTTAGTTTTGAATATTTAACCTGACCAATCAAGTGCTTTCAAATTGCAGTACATCATTTGATGCACTGGTATTTCTGTAAAAAATCCATTCAGTCGTAGTCTATTTAACGACTCAGGTACGGCTTATAGCGTTTGACACACCGGTTCTCGTCAGATCACCGAAGTAAAGCAACGTTAAGCTCGGTCAATATTTGTATGGGTGTCCGGGTGCTGTGCTGTGCTGATCAGTGTCCAGGGTAATTGGAACTGTGAGTACTCTCGTGTTCTGCTACATGTAGGCACCGTCGTGATATGACTGAAACAAGGTTGGAAACGACGTTAAACCCAACTACTCACTCACCCCTATTTAACGACTCATAAAGCCATAATTTTTTTTTCAATACAGTAAAAACGTTCATGGTCAATACATCTTAGAACAGTTTCGAATGACGTTTTCGCGAAGAGGGTACAAGAAGAGTTGTCGCCCATGCTTGACAAGATCAGTCAGACATCCCCGGCGGCTCCGGTACTGAAAGTGGACATTTTGGGTATGTAGATCCAATTTATACAAGCCAACCGAACAAGTCAAGAAAAATAAAAGGGTGATAAAGACCCAAAAGAACCATTCTGAAACGTTCCAAGAGCTGAGGCATAAGGGAAATTTATTTATTTTTGTGTCTTTTGCTGCCGCCTATACTTACAACATTACGGTGAGCTAAAGTTACTCGTGGTGCGCATAGCTCGATGGGAAGGAAACATCGAAATTGTCCAACGATGTATTTGGCAAGACGAGAATACAGTCTCTCGTTTATAGAAACAGTGCATCACGGGTTATCTTCCAGTTTGAAGCATGTGATTGGTCAATCCTGAAATACTGGATTTTCATTGGCGTGTGGATAAGATTGACAGAAAATCCAGCCAATCATATAGCGTCTCTTTAACGGTTCATGGAGTTGGGTAGGAGGACATCGGGGTCGCACCACGCAAGACCACTCTCTGGAAATGGACGAGATGCTGCGACATTATAATTGGCCGCATCTGGTTTCTTTACTCTGGTTTCTTTTACCAGATCCAATGACAATCCACACGCTTAAAAATAAAGTGTTGAAACTCACTCCTAAAATGTTGAAATAATCATTTAAGGGAGTAGAGGACTTTCATTCCCTGCTCTTTTGGGCTACAATATGGTGATTTGTCGAATTTTTCAAAACAGGCTGAATTTCTTAAAGTAAGTACTCAGACAGCTCAAAATCGGATGAACATCAACAAAAGACTGACATCTGACACAACAGAATCATTTATGCGTATACTGGCCGGGCTGACCAAAAAGTTGACAATCAAGATGCAACTGTTGGAGGGTGCAAAGCTCCGTAGGTTGAGGATTATGCCTCTGGAATCCTTCTAATTCACACTTATTCACTTTCAACAAAAAGGAAACTTGTGAATGGCTAATAAATTTGTCCCCACCCCCTTACCTCACGTTTCCCCCCCCCCCCGGCCATAGGACTGGAAAGACTCAGTTTAACTGTTATACCGCTAATATTTTCTACGAAAGCATGGTGGACTCCCTTATGGAATTATTTCAACACTTTAGTTTTAAGTGCGCAACTCGTTAGGAGTTATACAATAGTTGATTTATCTCCGCTCTGATGTTATTGCGTTTGTTCATGCGAACATCCGGGAATACCATGCAGCCATACTGCTTTCTGGAGAAATCCAACAGGGACAAACCCTACGCGTGAAACATCAATTCTGATGGTGCGCCACTCGCCAATAAAAACTTCGCCAGCTGATCATATTATATTTTAACCGAAATGTAGAACATAAAATCACGCAAATCACAAATGTATGCAGGCTGAAAAGGCGTCAATTGATATTCATACACGCCCTATATGGTTGATACTCTATATGGTTGGTATCTCTTGGTGAAATCGAGTTATTTGGCTGTCAAATACTTCACCATGCATCATAGTCATTCCTTGTATAACGGCCAACATAACATTGAAAGTTACTTCGGGTAGCTGCAGACTGTCATGATAATTTCGGCTAATACTGCAATATGCAGACTGTCACGACTATTTCAAACAATACTGCAAGCTACAGACTGTCGCGACTAGCAAGACCTGCATCAGTTCTCTCAAATTATACACATACCGCGCAAAATGAAAAACGATTCAACTCTGTACTGAACGTTTGGATGATTGACATGTTTTCTGTCAGTAACTTGCGACCCCAGTAATCAGTGTTGATAATATGTACGAACAATAAATGCCCTTAATTGGCGATATACTGATAGAGATTTCAATAGTTCAGGAAGAAAATAATATCTATTCCCTGGAGCTCGGAATATTAACTTATTTATATACTTTTGTATGTCAGAAAATTACAGAGTTTTTTACCTTTCTTCCAGTCTAGCTTTCATGTGATATAAAAGCTCCAGTGCGAAATATTTGTATTTGTTTAAGCGACCTCGCTCAGTGATCCATAACGCTTGACTGAGGTAAAGACATGCACGGGGTTCTCGACCATTGTCATCGCATGTCGAATGTTCCAACAGCGTAAAAACTATTGTCATATTCTCAGCCCCCGAAACAGGAAACAATGCTGAATTTTTGCCATGAAAATTTCGAACAAAACTATTCAAATTATACTAAAAATGTGGGTGAACTTAGTCTTTTCAGACGTCACATTCTTTCAAAGTTAGGGTTGTCACCCTCCTTTATAGATACATTTTATTCTCTCCTATTTACCTGTGTGCTTTCGCTCCATACGATGCATTCTTTACACACAAATTATCACTCATAACTGTGGGAATTAGGACATTTGTATCGACGCTGAATGCAGGTAAGTTAATTAGACATTATTGGATCTTTTACAAGAACGGAACATTGATCTTGTACAAAAACTACATTGTGTTAAACACATTTTAGACAGCTCCTAATTTCATTTCGTTCTATACTAGTAAAGTCCTGAAATTCTTTATCATATCTTCCGATGCGATTTACCGTATAGTCGTGAAGTGTAATTCGGGTTTAACCATGCGGGTCAATGTAGGGCATATCGACGAAATACATGAGAAAATCGTATTCATAAACCGTGCATCTCTCAGACAGCATACCCAGTTCTGCAGTTATAATCTTGTGATATTTATTGATACCACTCTTGTTCTACGTTGATCCCTCCAGCCACTCATCATTTTTATATAAAAGATTTATACGAAAGTCTCAATCTGATATTTGGATAGTTATTCTTCTATGGTATATGAAAGAGACAGCACATTGCGTGCTTCTTATACACTTTTACACTATTGAGTCGGGTCATCAATTGTGTATGTGGGCCGTTAACATATATAGTAATTCGATGTCATGTTTTGCAGTTAACACTCTCACCAATTCCATCCCACCCCACGCCCTTTTCATCTTATCCATACCTCTCCCATCGACACATTACCTCACCCCACTCTCTTTCTCTCTCTCGCTCTCATATTAACATGATTAATATGTGTGCTCGGATACACGATTCCATATACAGCACTTATCGTCAACCGGTATACACTGCGAACAAGTGTGTTGTTCTCAACACATTTTTTTTTTGCAAAATGAATTCAACATCTTTTATGCTGATTACAACATAAATTTGTGTTGATTCTATACATTTTGTGTAATGTTGTACTAAAATAGCTGCAACACATTTTTTTCTAGATGTGCATCCGAAGCATTCTTGTTCCGCTACCAGCCGTTGTGCGCTGATGTTCAAAACTGTCAAATTAGATAATCGTATTAGGGAACCGATAGTCAGTCATAGTATATACGCTCTCTGTTAGGTAATAACATAAATAACATGCCAAGGAGGTCGGGGAAAATGCCGGAGTACTGACAAGAAGTCACATGACACGACAGGCGGATATTCTGACTAACTTCTGCACACATACACCCCAGTGTTCAAGACCAATTCCTCTGAGGTTCTGTATGTCAGCCACGCTTTTATTGTAGCTGTTCAGGTGGATACCTTGATTAGAATTACTACACGACCCATAGCACCGTCTTAAATGGAATCAGATAATACTGGAGATCAAATTACGTAATAGTTCTCTCAATTCATCTGATGGAAACTGATGTAAGAAACGGCTCATAACAAAATGGGGAACATTTAAATAGAGTGCAAGTTCTTATTCAGAACACCCTTCTGTAAACGCCGAGGCTCATCAATCGTTCTGTAAACGCCGAGGCTCATCAATCGTTCTGTAAACGCCGAGGCTCATCAATCCTTTATTCCCCGCCTTGTCAACATAACTCTGTTCAGAGGGTAAATCTCGAAGCCCAGGACCACCAGCAGAATTTCACTATATACTTAGGAGATAAACATGCCATGGTGGTGGGGGGAAAAAGCGGCGTACTGACAAGAAGCCTCATGACCTTGTAGGCTGCATGATACCGGAAGACATCTTAAGGATCAAGACTGGTTCGTGTAATGTTTTGTATCTCAGTCACGCTTTCGTTGTAGATGTTCACGTGGAAACCTTGACTGGAATAACCACACGGCACCTAGCAACGGTTTGAGCGGATGTGGATATAAATATGAAAAATATAATGTAATATCTGTCAATGAATTAGATGTAAGATGTAAGAAACGACTCATGCAGTAAAATGGGGTAAATATTCATAGAGTACAAGTTCAAATTTAGAAGACGGGTAAGTAAGGCCCGACGCCGAACAAACGTTTATCACGTCAACAGGTTTGCGCGCCGATTGATCCGTTCGCGCACACCTCCATTATCCGGCGCTTTATTCAAATGGACGACAAAATGGCGGAAGATACGTGATTTCTCTCTGTCCGGTTCTTCTTTAGTTGGGTTTGTGTATCTGGCGGTGGCAGTACACAGAGCGATAATTCTTGAATATACTGACATTTTCTTTATGTGATAAAATCGTGTGCTTCTCGTTTCATCAAAACGGTGTTCACCTTGCGATTGAGATATAGTAAGGATGGAATCATATACATAGACCAATATTTTGATACCCACTCCCATAACCACCTCCCACCCCACGGAACGCTTTTTCGAGATCCAGTGATTATAATGTATCACATTTTTATTGTCAGTTTTCATATCAAGCTCATATAAACATCATGAGTAGGTTACCTTACACGGTGCACCTATATAGCCCTGAGTTATAAGCTGCGAAACATATAGCTCCAAAACTCCTGAACACGACGATCACATTTCTCTTGTTCGTGTGATACGGATCACGAAATCTGGGAACTTAGAGTGAATGTGCTTGGTTGTACCGAACCGATTTACGCAATAACGTTGTGTGATGTTGATTGAAACCCACACCGTTTTCACAGAATCTCGCAAATGCTACTAGGCGATATGTAAACGCCATATTCAGGACCATCTGGAACCACCTATGACTGGCGCAGCTAGGAATATGTTTCAGTTTTCAAGTTACTCAAGTTTTCTGCTGAACCCCTCGTATAAACACTCGCCTCTAACTAAACAGATTTTATGTTTGTTTGAGCATTACACGGTAATTGCCGTTTATTGCCATGTTTAGTTTTCAACCGTGTGTCCTTTTCAAGCGATGTTAACTTTTAATCACCTGCTTGGCTATTTAATCCCTTACAAATAATTGCTACACTTGGAAAAAAAGGTGAAAACTAAGGCCCGCCGTACCATGTAAACCGGAGAAAACGATTTTAAGATATTTTTTTCTATGAATGTTACTCATTATGTACACACACAGCTTCAAGTGTATTTGAAAGGTGTGAACCAATAGTTCCTCTATTTCACCAAGTACAAATTTATCGAAAAAGTAATTTAAAAAAAAGTGTTTAAGTCGTGACACTTGTGGATCATCAGTAATGTTGACAAATACCTCGTAATATTTAATTTCTTTCGACTGATAATATTACCCATTCTGGATGGCAACATTTCAGAAGGATGCGCATATAGAGCGTACGCACTTTGTCTGGTGCTGCATGTTACCTCCTGTCCCGGCCCTACTCCACAGGACACTGCTGCATTGATGCTGTGCAAAATGCTGAGTGATTTCAATCAAAGTCAATGGATATCATCGCAATAAGCGTTCGAGAAGACTATCGATCCCGTCAAGGGTCATCATTTCAAATATCACAAAGTGAATGAAACATATAACACAATATATGATCTCATCGCGAAAGATCTTTGATGCTTTGTTGGTAAATTGTCTTCTTTTTTTTTTGCTTATCCGGGGAAGCTCGTGGCTGTTAAGAGCTAACGTTTATAGCTTTCGTGGCATCCAAATGAACATTCACAATCAAAACGTGCTGGGATGATGATAAATCTTGGAAACGATCCACACATTCAGTTTAATGAGGCAATATACGTTTGCCTATGATACAGACTTACTGAATACATTACATTCAATATTCAGCCGTCCTCCATAAAGGAATTTCCGCGTCAATGATCGAAAGACCTATTGCGTATTACAGTTAGCACCAATTACAAATATGTATGAGATAAAAATAATGAAAACACAAGATGGTTTCGTACAACAGAGAAAGGGTCAATATTTTCAATGATATCAGCAAGATATGATGATGTTTTATAAACCCATAATCACTGACAATTATTCTTTATCCAAATGAATTTCCAAAGTCGTTCAACGCTAACAAATGATTTATTACAATTCAACGCTAAGTGGTGTGCCACATTCACGGCGCTTGTTGACTCATTCGCGTCATTGTATAAGGGCAAACACTGAGAAGAGAGCGTGCGTCCATCGTTATTGACTGGTGCAGCTATCTCCATAAAATGAAATTCAACTTAATGCAGTTTACATTTTAAGCTATATTGTTGTTTTAACTTCCAGGTCGCCTTGCCCTTTACTTGGAGCATATTAAGGCGACCCAAGTAACGCACAGGTTAATTGCTTCGTACGATGTTATTCAGTTCAAGAACGGCTTTAACATGAACGTTAATATACACAGCGTAATCGTGTCATTGTTTGAACAGGATTTGAAGTTCATAGATTCCCGAATGCCTCGTAAACTTGTATTTGTTTTCATTACCTGGAAAAAATAATAGATGAATTAGAAAAATCTAGCAGCAGCATGTCGTGCTTATGTTGGACTTTTATCTTGCCACAGAATCTACAGAGCCTCAATTTATTCTATTTTAAATTATGAACGAGCCTATGTTAATATGTGACAAATTAAAAGATGAAAACATAGAAACTGAAAGCAAAAACTGATCATTCATTCCTTGTAACGTAGTGCTGTGTGAAATATGTAGATCCGGGTTTTGCAACAATTATGTTTGAAAATTTGGATATAAACTGAGATGAGGCATATCACTTTGTGCTACTCTACAGACGCTTGACTTATTTTTGTAACTTTAATTTCCCAGGCTCTGAACCGTTTAATCCCTATCCCTATGTGTTTTACACCTTCATGATGTTCAAATGAACAGTAACAATGAAAGCGTGCACGTTATACTCTAAATAACGACTTGGAAATTCATTTGGATAAAGAATATTTATCAGCGATAGGGATTTTGTGAAACTATCGTCATTTTATATCTGGCTATTCTCACTGAAAATTGTGATTGTTTCTCTCTCGCAAGAATCTACGTTTTTTTTGTTTGTTTTTTTTTTTTTTTGCTCCTGTCTGAAATTGTTGCTAAATGTTGTACGAAGACAACATTTCGATTATGGACGTGAAACTTATTGTCTGGACATTCTCAATTATTTTGTGGACCTTCTCAATTATTCTGTGGACTTTCTCAATTATTCTGTGGACCTGCTCAATTAACTTCTCTCTCTGACTTGAAAACACGGGCAGAACTTCCCGCGAGAGTATCCTTTTGAACATCTTCACATTTTCAATTTAAATACTACACTAACGTTCCGTCATTAGTGTTAGACTTGGGTAAGCGAAGATGCCTTTTGAATAGAGAAGTTGATATCCACATAATAAAATTAGTCTTGTCGATTTTTGTGATCCTAGATTTTGACGAACATTGCCCATTATTGAATCTTCTCCGATTTTTTGGATACATTTATACACCTACCAGGACTAAATTGACCTTAAACAGGACATTTACACCTGCTGTTGACCCATCAGGTCTTGACCATGGACATGTCAAATTAGCGAGCCACCCTGTACAGCGGCTATCTCAACCCCCGGTGTGAACATTGTTCCATTGGCCCGTTCACCTTTCAGGATGTATCCAACAACCCCGCGGTGTATTTGAAAGTTTAGTAGCTAAAAGCAGTGGGTGTTGAGAAATAGGATCTCCTTATTCTCCTGAATAATTGGGTGGAAATTTCATAGAAAGGACGAGACAGACTCTCCCAACTTAATTGAGGCGATATGATTGTGTGGTGATTCAATAGGACCAGGTCGTCCGTTCTACCTTATTCCATTCCTACCATTCACGGTCTTTCATGTTCCCCTCTTATTGATCGCTTTGTCGACTCCTGTCATTTCCAAACTATTTACCTGTACGAGGGCTCCATTGATCTAGCAAGCCATTCTGACATTCAGGTTAAAGTACTGGCCGTGTACAGGTCGGTTGGGAGATTCGTTGACTCAGTTGGTACCGTGTCTATTCACCGAGTGTTTTACAGCGAGATCGAGAATAGTAGTGAAGAAGGACACATTGAATTGTATACCTCGCTGTTTACTCAACTGTTGTGCTCTACAGAAAAGTAAACCGCGAGGATCTTTATTTTTTTCTATTCAACAGTATGACGCGCTTGTGAATTTATCTGCACCAGAAATCTCACTTGAACCGAAAACATTTCTGTGGAAGTGTGTTCCAGTCGTGTTTGTGGATTACTACCAATATACTCTACGATCGAATGTAGAACGTATCGTGCAACGAGGAACTTGTTACAGGTATATTTGTTTTTGACAGATGTAATTTATTGTTCATGGTGTTTGGTTTGGCATCTAACTGACGCCTTATGTTATTGTTTTCCATCAATACTTTTCCTCGGATATACCAGCCTTTCACTGTCGTGTTACCGACAGGTTGTGTCTTTCCAATTTCAAGATAATCACCGTGCAGTTTATGAATATTTGGAGAGAGTTTCATCGTACATGCTGAAAGCTAGTTTAAGTTATACTACATCCAGCGAGTTATACAGCACGGCGATATTACCCACGATTGTCGATCTATTTGAACTGCAGGGTCGTATTATATGTATACCGGTAAGTCAACGGTTTGTTGGAACATCTCCAATATAGTATATGATGTAAACGTACAGTGGCGAATATAGCGTGGATTTGAAAAATCGCAAGGAAGAAAACGCGTTTCCTCTAGACATATATACAGATTTGATGAATTCTGGGAATTTGAACTTTCTAAATAGGTCCATACACTCTTTCACACAAACTATAGTTCACACGGATTTTTACCTGCATGACTCGGATAATAATAGGTAAGTTATATATCGGTCGGGATTAGTGAATAGTAAAGGTAAACCATGAGGTCAAATCTAAGACGGGCACCCAGAGAAAGACCGGTATTTCGCTCCGTATTTGAATTAAAGCTCATAAATTTTATATCCAGGCCTAGATATGCTATAGACTGGTATAGAAGATGGCACACCCTAGATCGTAGGCTAAAGTTAGAAACAGCTCTGGGGGCACTTGTGTCTGTATGCCTATATATATATAAACGTGTACACCATAAAGGCCCAAGGCTCTTCCTTCAATATCAAGAGGGATATGTATGGTGTTCTATTTGTGCCAAGTTTCCGTCGCCTTTTCAAAACGCGACGTCGCGTTTTGAAACGCGACGTCGCCTTTTGAAACGCGACGTCGTGTTTCGAAACGCGACGTCGCGTTTTTAAAACACGACGTCGCCTTTTGGAAAACACGACGTCGCGTTTCTTTCCTATGTTTTTGCATTGTAAAACTCGACACAACGGAACTCGACGTCGCGTTTTCAAAAGGCGACGTCGTGTTTCACCCACGTCTTGTTTGGCAATGTTAAAAGATAGGAAAGAAACGTCGCGTTTTAAAACGCGACGTCGTGTTTTTTAAAAGGCGACGTCGCGTTTTCAAAAGGCGACGTCGCGTTTCAAAACGCGTCGCCTTTTGAAACGCGACGTCGTGTTTCAAAAGGCGACGTGTTTCAAAAGGCGACGTCGCGTTTCGAAAGGCGACGTCGCGTTTCGAAAGGCGACGTCGCGTTTCGAAAGGCGACGTCGCGTTTCGAAACACGACGTCGCGTTTCAAAAGGCGACGTCGCGTTTTTAAAAGGCGACGGAAACTTGGCACAAATAGAACACCATAGATATGAGACTGCGTGTACATGTATCCATGTTTGGATAATCTGCTATAGTATGATTATAGTCATTCAACCATTTGCACAAATTGACTACGGTAATCCCCGTAATAATTCAATCCCTCTATCATCATTTAGATTACGCCCAATTTTGGCGACAAAGTTCAATCGGTGGTTCTAATAAATTTGATCGCCCTCTAAAATAATTGAAGTAACAAAGAAATACTGGATTATATGCATGATTTTGAACCATTTTGACAATTTCCTGACCTAATAAATTTGACCACCCCCAGATTTCATGGTGGGAAATTTCACTTCCTGTGATCGAATTATTAGAGTGGTTACCCTTCTTGATTGATAATTACTATATAAATATATGTCACCAATACTTTCACCATACACTTGGTGAATGTCACTTCCTTAACATAGTATTTTCCTATAGTTAAAATATCACTATGATCGGATACACTAACTCCACTCACCCACCCACAGGAGCTCGTTACCGTTTGATTGAATAATTATGTTGATTGGGGGGCGAGGTCGTTAAAAAAGGCTTCACGACCTATAGACCTCCCAATCAACATAATTAACCAATTAACAACGGTAACGAGCTCCTGTGCCCCCAGTCCCGTTCCCCTCCCACAATAAATCCCATTCTTGCTTCCCGCGCATCTTCAATCCATCCTACCAAATATTCCCTCTCAAACTTTTAAACATCACACCACATTGCAAGCACCTGGCAATGTATACCAAGGTATCTGCGTTCACAGACATTGACATTTAATTACTGCTACATCGCATGTGTACTCACTAACTAATAGTTAATTGATGGACCATCGTATGATCATGGAATAGCTGATGTGGCCAGGTAGTCGCTGTAATTATATTGTAGTGCATGTTATTAGTCTTTACCTATGCGTATGTTCTCACGTCTAACGGGAAGTAGACGAGATTATACATAGTCTGTGCGTATCCGGAATGTGTTGGCATCCGAAGCATGGAGACGTAACATCAACCGACAGAGCTAAAATGAATGAAGAATTAATTTAGCATTATGACTTTAATTCATTAAAAAATTTCGCCCACTTAAGGGGCGCCTCGTTACGTTGTTTGGGAGAGGAGTAGATGTCAATAGTATCTAATGTAGCATGGACTATAGTGTGGTCACGATATGATTCGTATATATACGTAACAATTGGATAGCGAGGTGCTGAGGCTATTTACAATGTACCCAGGTTGACTTACCAGAAAAATGACACCAGTTTCACAAGATTATCTTTAGCTTATCTCTAGTTCAAACGGCATCAGCCGTTGAAAGTTAAAAGTTACTTCATAGCAATAGGAAACTCGGCCGATTTGACCAGACAGATGACCGTCCATTCTGGAAAATACTTATTTTCTGTCAGACTGAGGGGAAAAAGAAATAATTCAACAACAGCAGACGATATCTGCCAATTTGAGCAGAGGACACGTTGCTCATCATGGATCATAATGCTTGTTACGTGGACCACATGAGTACAAATTTGAACAATCCTGTCTTTGTACAAGTTGATATGACTCATCGTCTTGTCTTGCATTATATATTTTTTCACAAATCGCTTTTGTTCATAGCCTTTATCAATTCCAGCGGGATGCATACATTATGTTAATTAGTAGACTGTCATGATCCCATCTATATTGTAATGATGTCAGTCAATTGGGCGCTCGCGATTATGGCATGCGTCGTGCCGAGGTTCTCCAATTTCAAATAAGACTTCAGGACGAACTGAGGCCCCCAATAGGGTATCGTGGTTGTTCGTGTAGAGTTGTTATTTAATTGCATCATTGCAACTATATCGGCAAACTGACTAATGGAGAGAAACCAAAATATCCCGTGATTCGTATCAATTAGATCACGTGGAGAAAAGCTGAAAACTCGTACAAAAAAGTACGACTGCACGCAACCCCGTGTATCAACCCTTGGTGTTTCACATGTTTCATACGACGCTTTCTGTGCATGTATTCCATGGATAATGTCTACAGCCAATCAATCAAGCGATGCGAATTTTGCCCGGAGCTGTTGTATAAGGGAGGGTAAATATTCATCCGCAGGTACTTGTACCTTAATACCTTGTGTTAATTAAATCACTTCAGTGCAGTTGGACGTTATCACAAGCATTATTGTCCTCTCACGAGAAAAGTGATCTATCTAGCTGAACGATAGGATGGCCTCGTGAATTAAATGTCTAAATCTGTTAATTTCAGACCGGATCACACCGAAGAAACTCTTTCTGGTGGACTGATATTACACTAGATCAGCCGGAGAACTAACGTTACGTCGGTTACACGCCAAGAACCACCGTTAAGATCAAACAATTTCTCCAACCGACCAGAGATTGAAACGGAGTTTACCTGTAATTATTATTCAAGGTAAGTCTTTCATATATACTCACTCCAACTTTATGAAATGTTGACTTACGGTACTTATAAACAAGGTGAACGGCCAAGTTCGACTATAGCTGATTATTTAATGCATTCCAATTATATACAAGACGCGTTTGTTTTTATTATTTAGTTCAGTTTATACGTGTATTGCAAGCATCAGATCCGACATTCCATATTCAGCCGTCGTCCATTACTAGAACTGTCGTCGTCCATTACTAGAACTGTCGTCGTCCATTACTAGAACTGTCGTCGTCCATTACTAGAACTGTCGCGTCAGTAATAGAAAGAGCTATTTCGTATGACAGTATTAATTCCAAATGTGTATGTAATAAGAATAATGAAAACAGGAGATGGTTTCCTACAAGGGAAATGCGATCAACAGGCTTCAATGATGCCAGACAGACATGATGATGTTTTTTACATAAAATCCTAATCACTGACCATTATTCTTTATCCAAATTCTTTATGGTCCACTATCAGAAATCTGATTCCAAAGACAATAATATGAAAACTATTTTTTTTTTAAGTGTTATTTCTCATTTTCGTCGATTCGCGAAAGAAGTTATAGTAACGGTATTGAAAATTATCTGTTGGGCTTTACTCCACCAAAATGAATAGGAAATAAAAGAAACGAAAACTATAATAGAAATACGGATAGGTATCGATAACATTGTAAGATTTCACATTATAAACTATACCCCACTGACGACCCCAGTTGGTTCAGATGGGGTCTTTATACTAAACCTATAGCTTAGGGCCATGTAGATCGGATTAAAACGTCAAAGCTGTTACTCAGGCATAAAGCTAATTAGAACATATATATATATATACATTATATACACCTGTAATACCTGGGCCAAGTCAATACAGATTATTATTACAGTCTGTATTATCCATAATCAATGACTACTACCATCTGTCGATTGACACGAATAACACACGAATCTATATTTTGAGAGTATCTATACTTCTGGGCTTTTCAAGATGTCGGATACATGGAACTCAATTATCCAGTTATATTATAATTTACCAATTCGTATGTATAGTTTTTTTTCTTCAAATTCATGTATGCCTTCTCTTATTGTGGCGGTTGAACATGGTCTGACATTAACATAAAGCCAGAAACGTTTCGATCAAGCTATGATCAAGCGATGTAGAATCGGCCAAACACATTAACTCACGAACATTTACTAAAAAAAAAAGAGTCAGTCGCAAGGTGTATTCCATGCCACGAAGATCTCACAGTGAAACATATTCTTATCGACTGTATAGATTTTAAGATTGTTAGAGATTCTTTTTTATCGAGCAGCTACTTTAGAAGACCTTTTTAGTCGGGTGAAAGAAGACTGTATCTTAGGTTATTTGAGAGAAATCAGTTTGTTGCATAAGTTTTAATGTGCGTATGTTTTAATGTGTTGGATTACTAAGTTATTAACTTGAATACTTAGAATTTTGTTTGATCGTCGCTATATGGCTGAAATATTGCTGAACGCGACGTTAAACCTTAATTCTCTCTCTCTCTAAAACAAAACACAATCTATTATCGTGAGCACAAAGGTTGCTTAGGATAATTACACAATGATCAAATGCTTAATTAGTTATGTCAAATCTTTTGCGGTTCAACAAATGTAGTCGATGTATGCATCGAGCACGTCTATACAACTCAAAATTTTCACTCAAAGTTTCTAAAATTTAGTGATACCTATCTCATGCTGATAGCAAAGTACGATCGTAGTATCCACTATAGTTGGCGCGTTTCGTAATTCAATTGTGTCTAATTCTGCTTAACCCGAGGTTGGGGGCCGTATGAACATTATGTGGTATATTATCTCCATGACATTGATATGAATAGTCACAATCAAGTCCAAATCGATATACAATAAGAAAACGACTTGGAATTCATTGTGACAAAATGAATACAATACAAGCGTTCATTCAATATTCAGTCGTCGTCCATTAAAGAATTTCCGCGTCCATAATTCAAAGTGCTAATTCAAAAAAAACAACAGAGAAACGATCAACAGTTTTCAGTGATGCCGGCAAGACATAACGATGTTCCAAAAATATCAGCTCCGTATCGCTGATCAGTATTCCTAGCCCAAATTATTTACGTGGTGTGGTCGTTATCTAGAGAATAATGTATCTCAGTCACACTTTGATTGAGACTGTTCATCTGAACAGCATGAGGATCTTGAAGTACATGAGTTCCCACGGCCTCCACTCAGTTGTATGGACGATAAGAACGTCATGATATTTTGTGGCCATCATTTAATACTGTTTTCTCTTGCAAAACACCTAGCCAATGTTTATATATGTATTCAATTCTATTCCTGCCTGGGATTGGGTCTTTTGATTATGGACGCCGAAATTCTTCAATTAAACGCAACATAACAAGGCTGGTGGGAAAAGATGCCGAAATACTGACAAGAAGTCGTATGACTGACAATAAGTCATATATTCGAGAACGACGACTGGCTACTGAATTTCCAATCTGACGCGTCAATTCAGATTTGGTCACATGAACGTCGTATTCCTGACTTGCACTATTGTTGAGTTCTTCTAACTCATTATTTTTCAACCCTAATATGAATTTGGGTACAAAAGGCATGCATACACGAAAGGGTCGATGTGAAACAATATCTCTTATGCTTCTCTTTAGGATAATATATCTTTTCTAAGTTGCTAATCATGGAAATGTCCTAGCTATTGGTTGAAAATAAGAGCCGGACATTTTTTCCTGTCGGACATTTCTGCCTTTAGAATGTATCTCCCAAGAGCTAACCCGCTTGCTAAATCTTAACCTATACGACTAAGATTCCAAACGCGTGATAGTTTGGAATGATCGCACCGATAGACCATCTTCACAACGTCAGGGTTTCTATTTGTAAGCCAAAGGCGAACCATTGACCATCTTGCATAGCAGAGCGCGTTCGACCCACTCTCTACGTAAACGAATCTGCCAATGAAAACCGAAGATAGAAACGGAATCATATGATCAATTTTTCCAATCAGAGAGCATCGTCATTGAATAAAATTGCGCGGCATTGTCGCTTGTCAAGATTTCTATTTGTGAACCAAAGGCCGAGTCAAGTAAGACAAGCGATCTGATTAGTCAAGACACAGGTGTTCCTTCGCTGATTGGCTGAAATCTACAGCTGTGTTTTCGTTGAACACGATACAGTGCCCAAGTGTTCCAGGTGTATCTTGGATAGAGATAGCGAGGATGCGATAAACAAGTATGCGGTGAAGGGAAGCTAGCATTACTGAGACAGAGGTTACTTTCACTTCTGGCTTAAGAGGTTTCCTTATCGTTCAGGCGCAGAAATGTTGATGGTGAAACCCTTAAATAACAACGCTATATAAGTACTACTTTGAACAATAACATACACAAACAATCAGATATTTTGAACACGTAATTTTCTATAAAACACATTTTCATATGGTTGAGAGAATCTAAGAAATAACATGGATTCTAATGGTATTTTAGGGTTCAGCCAAAAATGCGACACTCAGCATGCTATCTCAGAACAAACTTAACGTGGTGAACATTCAGTTTCTTTGTTTATATTTTTGCTGAATGTATTATTGAAAAATTAGTCACAAAAACGGGTCCTTCACCATGCCGATTTCTGGCAATACAGAAATGTTCAAGATATTGAACGATACATCACCAGAAATGTTACGAAATCTTGTTAAAATTAAGACCTCTCCTTACCAAATGCGATATGAAAATCTTTTAGAAATACCATGTGTGCGCACAGAGAGCTACGGTAAAAAGTCGTTTCGC
Organism: Hanleya hanleyi; assembly: GCA_036873755.1. Classification (NCBI taxonomy): domain Eukaryota; kingdom Metazoa; phylum Mollusca; class Polyplacophora; order Lepidopleurida; family Hanleyidae; genus Hanleya; species Hanleya hanleyi. The sequence continues at coordinate 57,056 of JAVTVY010023776.1, read as the reverse complement.
TATTCCGCAACTAAGGTTTGGAATAGTTTACCAAACCACACTCGTGCAAGCACGAGGTATGGAGAGTTTAAAATCAGTTACGTTTATGGAGCGGGACACATTGTAGTTGTTCCTCTTGGTATAGTGCTTCAGTTTAAAATATTGAATTTTTACAAGGACAAACTCTAGTCTGTGTCACACCACTGATAGTGCCAATTTAGTGTATGATCAATATCTTAATATTATTTTGTATTTGTAAATTATTTTAATATGTTTCTTTAGTTATGAGAATTCTTTGTTTTAAAACAGTCGGCATGAATAGTCTCCATGGGCTAATGTTATATGTTTGTAAACCCGACTCTAAATAAAGCTTATCTTATCTTATCTTATCTTATCTTATCTTATAAATGCCAAAATTGCATGCTAAAAGATCGGAGAAAAGTTCAAATGCTAGGCTGATAATCAAGTGTAAATGTGAGTTTTCCATCAGAAAGATGAAATTTTAGATGTTGATGACAGTTTTGAGAGATACTCTAGGTTCATTTTTTATTTTCATTTGACATGAATTCTCATTTGTCTGTAACTGTAGGTTCTGTGTAATATCTCAGGTGACATCCGGTAAACGAAAGGTTACGAAACCCCTTAATATAATATGGTTCTGCGATTTACAGCACAGATATTCTCTTGTGACATTATGGAATTGACATTTCGCTGTAAATCATATTTTAATGTTTTATATAAATCTATCAAGTTATTATTCTGCATTGAATCACCTGTATATATTACCGTACATGCACATTGTGATTTTTGTATCCGCCATCGACTTATGAACTTGTGCGCGTTTATACCAATACTTTAAATGAATTGATCAAACAAAGGCGTCATGCTCGGAGGTTCTGGCCAGTGGGTTATGCCAATTGTCCACAACGGAAGCAAACATGAGGTCACCGATGTGTCCCGAGCCCATTAAATAAATACATTTGATTTTGACCCGTTTGATTGAAATACAAGTTCGTTTACCAGGAAGTGTCCATTGATTCTGTCTGGAATGGGGTCGAAAAGTGCTGGTCAGGCCAGAAGATATTGGGCGCATGAAGCGTTCCTGTTCGAGCAGCGATGGGACACTCAGCGGGATGCCCTGGTCTCTGTAAACATAAGGCCAAACCATAAAGTGTGGATCTCATTTAAATAGGTCGGTTTTAAAAACAAAAATGCAATATATCCCATCTTACTCACAATAGAGATCTGAAACGTTGTGTGCGTACTTTTTAGTGTCTTGTGGTCGTATATACGGCTGCTTGTTAACAATAGTTCGAAGAAAAAAATATTTAAATTTTGTTTTTTAACTTTGTCATTTTCGGTGCACCAGATCTCAAATTTGAACCTTGAGACTTCCAAATACATCTTTGAATAAGAAATATGAAGCCTTTTTACAGTTTTAGTTTGCAGCTGTCGTTCAATGTTTTGTTTTCCAGCAAATAACATTGACCCGCAACAGAACATTTGCATAATATAAAAAAAGTTCCAGAGCTAATAAATATTTTTTCCAGAATTGAATATTTCAGATATACCTTCAAGCTGGGTAACATTATGGTCCTATATTTATTATTCATGAGCTTGTTTAGATTTGAATTTCTAAACTTAAGATCTGGTGCATCAAACGTAGAGTGGACTGACAGGTGATCTAGTGCTCATCAGATTCAGATAGACATTCGAATTCTGAAAAAGAATCTCGTGAAAATACTCCAAGCGCTTTTCGAGATAGAGCTCGACAAACTGACCCTCTTTTTAAAAGTTGTTTGAAGCCTATTGACTTTTTTCTTTGTGAAATTTTGTAAACAATTAACTGTGGTAATTATGCATCCATTTAATGAAAATGGATCATTCACTCATTCTGGCTAAAACAGGGGTATCTCTATACTAGATACCCTTGGTACACATGGAAATCAATCGTTTATGAAAAATGCAGTTGTACATTTCAGCCAATCAGCAAAGCAACATCATGTGTACATACTGTCCAATCAGATCACTTGTTATACGCGACCATGGCATGTTATCATATGACATTTGACTCAAAAATAAACCTTGACGTTGTGAACATGACATTCACTAGACTGTCGTTGTTCATGAAGGAGTTGGATCCGTGGGCAAGGAAAATCTTCATGGAAAACAAAGTATATTTATCCATTGGGTAAATGAGTCTGGGGTGCCTTGGTTTTAGTTAATATTTTACCAACTTTATCGTTCACAAGACATATCCCATTGTCAAGACGAAAAGAATTTTAGATGGCGGTTTGGAGGTACCCATTCTCAAATGGCCCCTTTTGCAGAGCGTTGGCCGCCGAGTCTCTCATGTCAGTTTCCATTTCGAATTCATGTCTCGCGTGAGTTCACGATCTTCAGCTCGACCTCACTGAAACGCTATCAAAGGGTCTCATTTCCGCTGAATGGAACTCCGTCCAGACCACAGAAATGATTTTTAGTCAATCCTGGCCATAGTGTATTTTCTTTTAAATGTTACCCGATCTCATTTTTCATCCTAATATTCAAAACAAATCTAGCAAGACACCGTTAAAGTCATCACGATTCATTTTGACTTATTTTACCAGATCAAATTGAACAGTGAACTATCTCCGTAAACAGGCAGCTTATATTTAGTGTCGCCTCACCCATCTTCGTAAACAGCCGGCTTATAATTGGAGCCGCCCCACCCATTGCGAGTATCAATATTTAATGATCCCTTGTGTCCGATATCTCTAATTACAACTTTCCCATATCACACCTGTGACCCGGTTACTCTGGGACATGGTCAAGGTCATATTCGACTTGGAAAGAACTGGCTTGTTTACCAAGATTCTAATCAAACCCGGGTCAGTAGGACTAACATCGGAACTCGATTATCTACATGAGGATATTAATTAAATCCCCGACTACAATCGAATTTATTCTAAATTGCTCGAAGTATTGATATATCATTAATTGAGGAATTATTTGGTGATTAATTAACCCGATACGGTTTATTTCATTTGACTCTTTTGTAGATCGATGCTAAATCCACCAATAACTCAATTGTAGTAGTATTGTAGTGGTATTATTCTTCGGATATGCGCGAACTACTCTATCCAATATACATGGAGTTTCACATGAACATCCACAATCAACCGATAACCTGGACCTTTGCTGGTTTTCATTGACACTCAACATATCAACCAATCTGGCCTTGTAGAAGTGCCCCGGTGTGAGAAGAAACGTCAAAATGCAATTTCTGAATATCATTGTGGTTGCCATTTGGAATCTGCCCATGATGCTTCGCTCCAGTGGATATTGTCAATAGTCTCCTCCAAACCAAACACCCTTCTTTCCTTCGGTCAGACAGGGTTAAGAGTCTAATGGTATATGAATGAATGCAAATTTATTCTCGTCAGCTTAGATACAAAGTTTAAAAAACTAAATACAAATCAGAAACCGTACATTTAAAGTGGGATTTAAATTCCCGGGCGGAGTTCTAGTCTACCTTTACAATTACATAACAATTCTATCTACATAATATTTTAACGTTTCTGTTTATGCACTACTCCCCTGTACAATAGCTGATTGTTAACCCTTCAAGCTGCTCTCAAACTACTCTCACTTCCCATGTAAATTATCACCTTGCACCTGTTCCTGCCGTGTTTATGCGCCATTAATTATGTGCACCGCCATTGACACTAGAGGTATTTTTTTCACCAGATCAAAGACGCACTGAATTCTAACGTTACTTCCGATTCCAAAATAGCCCAAACTATTAAACTTGGTAGACTTTCATGTTTATGTTCACATCAGTTTGTATACAAGACCTGTAGTACTTGTTTCGAAGACCTCTCAACAGTTCTTGTCTAGCACCTAGGAGCTTGGAAGTGCGATCATGTATGATGCATTCCATGCATCGCGCATGTGTATTTCATGACGCGTATTTGTCTTGTGACCACATGGCCGTCGTAGTTGTCATTGAGTGATTGTTATTTATTGCCAAAGTACATGATAGGTGGAAATTTCACATGACGACAGTTCATGTCATCTGTGTAGGCTTCACGACATCTCGAAGATAGATTTCCTTTGTGGATAGGCGTTACAAATGATGGGATGTTGGTACGAAATATAATTGCCGTCTAACCGTGATTTTATACAAAATGAGTATATCATGTGAGCTGACTCCGCTATTAAATTGCGTCCGTTTTGGGGCTGAGCACGCTTCAACTCAATCACTTAATCATTGACATGCATATTATGTTTGTATGATTTGCCAATAATCCGATATGGACTCCCCTGCTTATTGTTTGCTGTGAATAACCCAGAATCCCTAAGTTTGGTGATAGGTGTCGCAGTACAGACATCAAATATTTAAATCAGCTCCTCAAACAGTGCACGTGACTCGGAAATTGGAGGTGTCAAGCCGATGGTCATCGATTTTTTCAAGTTATGACATTTCTTGTGGTCAAGAAGGCCCAGTTTGCCCTTAGTCAATTTGCGAAGGAGCTGGCTTTGATTTAGAAGCCATGCTGCTAATTCGTATCCCAACAGGAAGTAAATTATTGAGATATCTTTAAGGGCATTAACCAAATTATTTCGCTGCACATTTGTTTTCTCTGCTTCTACAAGCTGGGTCTTTGATGTTAGCAGGGTGCTGACCGTTGCGATCCAACGTGTGCCATCGGAAATTTCGCTGGCAGTGCACCAAGATGCCAAAAGCTTCTGCGAAGCCCAAAATGTGCGGAGGGACAGGCAACCACTTCAACACGAGAACCTTCATACATTTATCGACTTGTAGAAAGTTTGGCACATACTTGTCAATTTTAGCTCCGAAATGCTATAGTACCAATTAAGTTAATTTTTATCACTACGGAACTTTGTGGTCGTTTTATCATTTGTTCATTTTTGTGTCATGGTTTGAAGCTGTGGACTGGAAATTCACACTGCTACTGCATGGTATTGAGTTTGGAGCATCCACCCGTAGAACAGTGGAGAATTTCACACACAATCATTCCATAATTTCACAAATATGCCTATAATACGCCCTCAAATCGTTATCTGAATTATTTAGCCCTTACGATTATGCGAATGCTGCCTGTTTCCATGGTGACCGTTTTGAAGTCTTTCAATGTGATCGAGTTTCAACGCAAACGTTGCATTGGTACTTTACATGTATAAAGGATACAGTTATTTTTTGGGGTAACTTTTTTCTCTCTAGCGTCTCAATAACATCATCGCAAAGACAAATGAATCAACTTTTCAGGAGTTTTCTTGTTACATCGGTTAAAACTATTTTCAATACCGGATGAGCAAAAGAGAAAAGCAATCGAAAGTTTACATTGACACCGTGCGAGAAGGCAAAAATGTCTCGTGGTAAATTATTATCTTTGACAGAATTCTCTATCAATATGAATTTTCAAGTCGCTTTTCAAACGTATTATATATCTCGTCCACAATTTAGAAGTGACCGCTCATTTGAACGCCAATTGTGCCTTACTCTTCACTCTTAGAATCTTGATTCTTAAAAATATTTGGTTCCACAGATATTCTATACAGAACCACTTTGCTAGATAGAATTACCAAATAATCTAAAGAACCAAGAATTCCAAGACTGCTGAGTTGGGTGGATTTAGGCACAATGTACGTTGTAAGCCTGGAAACCGTGCTCAAATTTATCAAACCTATCTGGTCAATGTTTCTATTCCTTATTAGTACAGTATCATCTCTAGTCATGGTTCGTCTGACAAAGACGAGCCGAGTCGAGTAAAAGAACATTGTATTTTAGATTATTTGAGAGAGATCGGTTTGTTGTATAAATTTTAATGTATTTACATGGTTTTAATGCATTACTTTACTGAGTTATTAACTTGAATACCCAGAATTTGTTTGATCATCGCTATATAGCTGACATATTGCTGAATGCGACGTTAAAACTTAATTCTCTCTCTCTCTCTATTTGTCGTATATGTCATTGTATTGACCCGAGAGACGCCCACGTGTCATTCCCTCAATGACCTCAAATTGATTGAAATTGTGGTTTACGGGCCGCTTCCCATGCGGATTTCGCGGTCCATCATCATAATGCGTTTATTCTCATAAAGTGATATTTACATTGCTGAAATTATACATTAATCCTATTATTAAGTTCGTGCGTATTCATCAGATATTTTAACAATCATTTAATATAAATGAATCGTATATACAAGTGCGCGAGGATTAACGAGCGAGCGAGAGAAGATATATACAGAAGTTTTAGTTGGAAGCAGAAATTAGAGTCTATATAATTAAGCATAAGGCTGTAAGGACTTATTAACTGTACATTAAATAATAATATTCTCGTGGAATGTCTTGGTGGTAAGTATAGGCATTGTTCCCGTCGATTACACCGTGCGCCGTCCAGAAGAAACTATGAATCCTAGTAATCTGTGATCCTAGAAATCTGTGCCTGTAACATTGAGCAAACGGCGTATCAAGATAGGATGGCAGGCTTCACCATAGCCGCCCGTGGTTGTCGTTGGTATTCTTCAGCTTGGTTTTAATGTAAAAGCTGTTCATGTTTCTGTCGATTGTCCATAGTCCGGGTGTTGGTTCAGGGATTCCACTGAAATGGCTAGGTCTATGGCCAGGGTTGTCCGCTTGGAGTGTGGTGGGTGGTTTTCCTGTGGGTCTGTGGTCTTGAGGGTGATTAATTCGGCTCCTGTCTGTGACGGGTTAATGCTGCTCCAAGGGCCCGCTTCATAGACCGGTAGAACAGTTTCTGACCTAAATCGGTGAGACGTACTCCATCTCCCAATAAAGTTTCCTTTTGAGGTCGGATTCGGCCTCTTATTATTCAAATTAATGACCTAAAATAAGCACACTGCAACGCCATCCATCGCCATCCGTTCATTGTCTGTGACTTCGTTCGATAGTCGCGCAGTGTACGCTTGTACGCAGGGATGGCACAAAGTATCCAGTCTCACATCTGGAAGATGATGGTGCAGAAGTCCAGAACCAGTTCAAACCACTTCTAAAATAATACGATTAGACAAACATGACAGATATTTCCTCTTTCGAGCAATCGTCTCAATTAGCATATAAAGAAAAGACACCAGTTTATCTTGTTTTCAGAGATCCGTTTGTTCATCAGTGTGAAATAAATGCAAATGTATACATGTTTATTGCCACTAACCATTAACCATTACTCATCTGTCAGCATATTATATGTTTCATTACGCTCCAGTAACAGTACGTTTTAATGTCTAAATTCCATAAAATAGGAACGAATTTTCTTCTTCCTTTTCTGATGACATACATTCATATATCTTAAATAATGAAAACAACATGATTAAATATATTTGTGCAGTATTTTTTGCAATTCTGTCAATATACTCTATATTCAATATACAGATATTTAATTAAATGAAGGTATCTCAGCGCAAATTCTAGCAATATTAGCCCATTACCCGTACAGTGATTGTGTCGCCCCCTTAACCTTTCTCACCCCTCTACAGTCACAGGACGCCATTTACAGCAAAGACGTACGACTTCATTTACGTTTTAGAATAGTAATACTAATTCGATTCCTCACAGTGTCCACTCGGTCGTATGTCAGATTTTGTTTCTGATCCTATCCTTGCTCGTGGGATTCCCTTCGGATATTATTTAGGGGCTCTCCCTCACCTCAAACCCATAACCAGACGTATGAATGTAGAGTCTCTGTGCTTGGCCATGTGGGGAATTAAATTACAAAACTGGTTGATGACTATAAACTGAAATAGGGTTTTATAAAATATATTTCAAATCGATTTTTTAAGTGTAACTAAGCAAGTGGTTTATTTCGATATGTTGTATATCATTGTCTAAGGTTTAGTTTATCTGGCATATAATCTTCATCTCGCGGTGAATTTCGCTATTTGACATAATTATGAAGAAATAATGTCGTCGCTCTTCTCATGCGGCTCTGTTCAACTGACATCATAGATGATAATGTTAATGGGTTTTATTGTTCAACCGGCTAGAATTGTTGCAATTGAAAGTTATATTTTTAGACGGCAAACTATGATGTTCATAGTCGTCTGAAAAGGATCCGTACATAACACGGATTCAACGTCATCACTTGAAGCGAAATCGCGGAATGTATACTGGTTTCCACAGAAACACTCGAACTAGCGAGCCGTCGCAGAAGAAAATGGCCGCCGGCTGCTGAAGATATACTGTTAAAAAGAAGCGACATTGAATTTAATGATAGGCGCCTGTAGTGAAAGCGAAATAACGTTTGTTGTATGATGAGCATTGTGTCTATTAGAATACCAATTACTTCGAACAACCTCTGCAGACGAGGTCACTGGCGGCCATAACGACTCCCTGACATCAATTGTATTTAGATTATCAATTGCATTTATTTATGCTTACTTCTCCATTGTACGGACTCCGTCGACTGTGTTATAGCCCCATCAGCATTGCAGTTTAACGTTGACTTAAATAAACGATATATTATATACTTATAGTCGTGAAATAACGCCGATAGTCTTAATTTGGTCCCTTATCTATTAGCGGCGCACTTTTTTTCTATTTGATAATGTATATTTATTATGTATGGCAACTCCTCGGGTAAACAATCAAGCTACGTTTTTCGAAAAGTCCTGGCGGCGTTTTTGGTGGATGAAGGTATACAAAATATACTCCATTATGTGCAGCATTCTCGTTCCTCCAGAAGCACGCACCTACAGTGCCACTGGCTGAAATACCTCACCCAGTCTTATTTCGTGCATTATTAATGAGTCCGCGTGACTTACTGATACGACCAATCAAAAGGCCAATGTTCGTGCCAAATGGAGATTTTTAACCACGTGCCTCACACAGTAAATGCGATTGGACATCTAAGATGAGTCGTCAATACTCGTTCAGGGGTGACAGCGTCTACCAGAGAACTAGCGTAAGCATCGCTGTCACAAGGGCGAAAATGTGTGCAGATGTACAGTCATACTTAAAGCGTGACTGAGAGTAGAAAATTCGTTTAAATGAAAGGAAAGTGACTTGTACGTGATAAGGATTGGATGCCATAATTCTAAAAATTTCACATTTGCTCTATCAAAACGTCAAGTAAAGAATCGGCCCAATTACTCCAGGTTACAACAATTAGACAGATGATCCATATATCCCGTTCAGTTCCATGTTAGATAGCTGTTTTTGATGATTTTCAACTTTATTGGAAAGTTCACATAAATCACAGAAAACTATAGTCTGTCTCAGAATGACATGGCTTGTTCGGAATGTACTTCAGAACGTCAAATGACCATTCCCAGCGAGAAAATTACCACAATGAACACATCAAATCTGACATCGGTATCTTTAATGGAATCATACGTACACGAGGCCAGCGAAAACTGGTTTACCTTATAAAATTCAAGTTTATTATTCGTCCTAAAAAAACAACTTTGAAGAGATTTCACTCATGTGTATCCCAGCTGCTAATTCCCCACTCTGTTCAATGCCATCACCCTTTTCATCTATGCTTTATGGCCCATGGATCTTTTGAAAGGATATATGCTTCTTTTGAAGCTCTTGTTGTGTTTTTATTTGGGCTAATGGAGCAGTACCTATTTGACTGAAAAGAAACTGGTAGGGTGGCAACTTTTTGTGGAAAAAAAGCTCTATATTTAGAAACCACCGGGACGTGAATAGAGGAGAGAGCTTCCAATAAATAGACCTCGGCCTGCAAATAGTTTCCCTTTTCGGCAAGTTCGACATTTTGTCTTTCTCATTAAATAAACGTTAGCCCCTACGTTGCAACTCTCGTTTGCTTCTTTTGACGTCATCCATATTCACGGTTCGTCCATCCTTCATATATGCAGGTCTGTATACTCCGTACCAGCGCTGCATGAAGATGTGAGCATAATTTACAGCTCGAACCGTCCATTTAAAATAAGAGTCAATGGACGGACGGCGTTCGATTGTGATACGCCACTTTCGTGGTTTCTTGGTATGTGACAAATGCCTAGTTTATGCGAAGGAAAAGCTGGAGAACAAACTCGAAGTTCTGGGCGAACACGAAATGGCGCGTCTACTTAAGTCAAAACAGAAACGGAGAAGATCATCAGTGTGAATACCTTATGCCTGACGTTTACTTCGCACAAAGATGGGCAAATTCGGAAAGGTCATGAGGTCACGAAGGCTGTTCGGATAGCCTATAATAAGCGACTGGTATTCGTCCTGGTGAAATCGTCTTCTGCCATGGGTTGGTTTCGTCAGACGAACCATGAATAGCAGTGATGGGTTTGCCTGACAGAGCCGAATCACATTCCTGACCTCAAGACTGCTTCGAGCGAATATTTGCCCATCTTTGACCGAATTCTCTGACTTAAAAGGGATCGTCATTTCCCTTATCGCTGCATAAACTCGGCTTGCATCGAAACACGGCGAACACGTCTCCCACGTCGTCCGATCATTGGCTTTATTCCTACGAAGTAGGCTACAGATCGCAAATTGTCCGGTAATGAGTCAGTGAGTCCATACGAATCCTTTCGTCGGCAAAATAAGGAGAACCATTGACATTAGAACCTTTATTTTTGGCATAAACGTGCATTAGGGCATTGTTACCAGCAAGTTCTGAGCTGACCGAATTCTGATGAAAATTTGATTTATAATTTTTTTTTTATTATTTATTGATAGCTCAGCGAGTGCACTGTCATGCCCATTGGGAACCCTTGGCTGTATGTTTCACTGCATATATAACACAGTACAAAACGTGATGGGATAATGAAATAGGAAATGCTAATTTTCCATCATTTGTTAGTGCATTTATCTACACTGCTATCACCAGGCAACTTGCCATTCTTAATACACACAATTCAGTATATTGTTATAGATATATGTAAACTGTGGCCTTTAACGTGTATCCTATTTCACATCCAAACATTTCATCACAGACCAAATCATGCAGGCTTCAAATTTAGGTCAAATTGCCACTGATGATGAAATATCCTACATCAACCAATGGTATCATCCTTCAGATTAGCCTGTGAGCAACAATGATAAAATTTACTGAGGGTGAAACAAAGCTGTCCTGCAAGCCACCCAAGGAATTTATCAGCTTGTGTTGGGATATTTTGTTGGTATCATGTAAGTTGTTTAGTAGTTTACTCATTCAAATCTCCATACCATATTTTCTGTTATTCAACAGACAAATTTCTTTACTGGTTTTAATTGTTTAAGTTTTACTGGGTTTCAACTGCTACAGATAGTAACATAGTACTGATACTGTAGAAATGGGTAGTGTGAATTTAATTATTCCATGTTTAGTACAATTTGTTCACATGAATGGTGGAATGTCTGGACTCTCAAATGAAAGTGTGTTATACATGTATAGCTCAAGCATGTTAGGTTTGAGGAACAAACATAGTTGCAATTAAGATATAACCAAAGAAATTTCATGACAATTATTGAATCTAAGTAGGCCCCTACCTAACAAAATTAGCTTAATTAAAAAGGCCTTCCTGACGTAAATTGTTTTCTTTTGAGAGAGAATGATATTTTCTGGGTTAAGAATTTCCTGTATAAAGATAGGTTGTTCAAGGAGGCTTTGTTCTGCCGCTGTTGTGTGCATTAAGGGTATGGAAACATGATATATGCACCCAGAGCCCTGATCTACAGCTGTATAAAACTCAACATCTGGCATTGACGGCATGTTTAAAGGGTCTTAATTTATTTTCTTTGGGTAGAATTTAACTAGATAAAGTAACTTTAATTGTACTTGTACTTGAATATTGACTATATATCACACTGGGATATAATTTAAACAAAAACATTACATGTGTAATTATGTCTAAATTTTTCTTGTCATTTCAAATTTTGATTCCTTGATTAAGGGATACAGAATCACTGCCACGGAGTGTGTTGGTGTGTCACAGAATCACTGCCACAGAGTGTGTTGGTGTGTCACAGATTCACATCAGCACAGTAACTGGTAAACTATTCATTCAATCCCATCACTTTTAATCTTCAACAAAATATTCAATACTGTTTTAATCGAAAATTTCTGGTGATTTTTGATGAAAATCTCTGGTGATTCTGACTTGGGCTGCATGTGCCCATCTTAATATAGGCAGGATTTCAACTTGGGGCTGGGGGGGGGGGGGATTGCCAAGAGCTCAGTGCCTGTCCTAATGCCTACCTTACTTCGTAGGTCCTGTGACGCATAGTCACACTGCCATGTTTCTCATCATACCGTTCAAATAATAGATGCGCTGAGCGCGCTTTCCTGCAGGGGTGGTCACTCAAGCTGATTTGTCTAAATCAATGGTTTTAGTACATGGACTAATATGTTTTACGGAAAGAAAACTGTCCTAATATTTAATCTTCTTCCTCGTTATACAATAATGAGAGATGAAGGAACGTTAATCTTTATGCGATAAAAAAAAAATAACAGAAATAAAGTAACGTCGGATTAGAAGGCCGAACATATTTTTAACATTTCCCTTTTTCTACTCGGGAATGTGGAGAGATTTACATACTCTGTAAATGACGTTGGATCTCTTCATTTTTTTCATGATTGCTTTGTTTATTTTACGCAAGGCACATAATATACTATATATATTTATAAGTTTTATTCAGTATCATCATTTCTAATTATTATTTAGTGTTAATTAGTCATCTGTCCGATACCTGTCAAGTTACAGGTATTCACTCAGTAAGGACCATATAACAAGGTAAACAATTATACACGCCTGTATGTTCTGTGTTGCGTCTTTTCTTATTTTCCGCAATATTAATTCATCGCTCAGTTCGCTCTTGTTTTATGATCACCTTTGTCACGAAACGCTTTCTCCTCACTAATTAATAAGAAAACACCGCTTATGTTATGATAAAAATATTATTAGTTGTTATGTTTTTGCAAAGGCAATTCGTCATGTGTTCAAGGTCACTGAAGCTATCAATTTCCCCCATAGAATAATAATCATACACTGCAAATTATATGTTTAAAATTTGAACACATTCCCAAAGGCATAAGCGAGGTACAGTTCACACGCATTTCTAAACACATTAGCGTTAACATGTCTAAACACTTTTCTAAATCTTAAACACATGATTTGCAGTGTACGAATTGATTTTTCAGGCCCAACTGTGCATTCATGCTTCTTGAATCAGCGTCGGTCCTATGTCCTTTGCTGAGACAGAGATTGGGTGACGTAAGACCGACGCTGATTAAGGAGCGTGAATGTGTATTCTCAGCTTGTAACAACTCACCATGATATGGCCAGTGTTCACATTCTGGAAATAGTAATATAAACAGCAGCTCCACTGAAGATAATTGTTTGAAACTGTCCATAGCGAATATCATGTCGGTATAAACAGGGCTATACATGTAACTGTGACAGGTATCTCAATGTCGGTTAAAACAGGGTTCACAGCAGAAATTGTACAGCTGTCGTGTAAAAGCCACGAGACAACGAAGAACACTAATCTGTCTGGGTACAACACTTGAGTCCCTGGTGGCTTTTTGGTGTAATGAAAAATCTGAAAAATAGAACATTTACATGAACAGCCGAAAGGTTTTTTCCTTTTATTTTTCTCCGTAAGGCAAGATTTTCTAGCTGTTTGCTTCTACTGTATTTCACATGTCACTGATAACTTGATCAGGTAGTAATGCGATGTGATACAGGATAATCCTGATGTTCACATGAAGGGACACCATCAAAGCATCACTGTAATTATATGTCCCCTCATTAACCCGGACATAGGGGCCGTATTAGGTCCCCTTTTAAATGTTTAACTCAGTGGTCTGCTTAACCCGAAAATAGGACTGTATGAAGACCGTGTGATTTTAGAAATTCATGATACTCACATAAGCAGTCACAATCAAACCGTGACTGAAATATGTTCCCGGCTTACCAGAAACAGGGGCGATATTTTATCTCCCTTTTCTATATATAACTGAACGGTCTGCTTCACCCGGGAATAGGGACCGTATTTATGAATGATGGGAAATCCATGATCTGCGTGGTGTTAACATGAACAAGCACAGTGGGGCAGGGGTCGTGTGCATTGAAATATCAGTGCAACACCATTCTTCTCAAACTTGGTTACGCACATTAGGAAATCGGTTATATCTACTTAATATGATGAATCATTTATAAAGGATAGTATATGGAAGGATATGTTACTGGCCCGTGTCCCCTAGGTTACTGGCCCATGTCCCCTAGGTTACTGGCTCATGTCCCTTTATGAACATTTCGTATTCTGTGTCCCAGGTTATACCAAGCTTGAGTAATCTTTTCAATCAGACAGAATTGACATTTCGTCCTTGTTATGTTCTCAATTACCATTCTTGTCGACCACACTGACTAGTGATGTTTACATGTCATGTAAAACATATCTGTTATTCCTGATATATATGTCAGTAGCTCTATCAGATTAAACGATAAGAGGTACTATTTACGTTAATAAAGTCATAACGATATTTATATAGATTATGGCAGACACCCAAAAATGTAGATTATATATTTAGCGATTTTTATCGTAAAAACAGGCATACACATTTGCTTTATCTCCTTATTTTTGATTGAAAAGATAAAAACTATTGCGTGCTCAGAATAAACAAAAATAAATATATGTAGCATTTTTGCTTTGTTTTCCCCTGTACTGTGTAACGCTTTCTTACAGAAGGCCGGTCGTGGAGTCGTGCTCGTTTCCGCCAGATTTAAGCAGAATAAAAAAGGGGAAAAATATTTCAAAATACAAAAAATATAAGTATGCGTATTTTAACGATAAGCCTTTCCCCATTGTACATCTGTGCTGACTCATGGACACGATTTTGCCATTGTGTTCCATATCTGATGTATACGTACCCGTGTTTTGACAGCATTTATGATTCTATGCTTTGCATTATGGGAAACCCCAGAATAACGATATATGAAAAACTTTAATATTGGAAAAAAACAAACATAGGCGCTTTGTGGGGCTCAATATCATCACAGTTCCCGGAGTCATGTATCTAATTTCGCTGGAACCGCAATCTGCCATTGTCAGCGTTTGGAACCTGCTAAACTCTCCGTGTAACACCTATCTGACAGTAGGAGGTATACAATCTGATGCCATTAGAATGCTCGAACCGGTGTGAGGGGCCGTGTGGTCACAGCATCCAAGGTATCCACATGAACATGCATCATATGAGCGTAGCTGATATAAAGGAGCGCTATGACATCTGATGAGCACTCATGATCTTTCAGATATATTTGTGTACAATGCAGTCAGAATGTCAGCCATTGTCGGTATTCGCCAATGTATTCGCCTTTTCCCACTACCATATATTACGCTGGTGTATAACATTCTCCCATTGTCAAAATTTGTACCCTCGTAAGCTTGTAAAAGAATTAACAAGTTTTATGATAAATTATTACAGAAGAACTTACGATACAACGTCTTGATTAGCTGTGACTTGCTGAGTCCACTCCGCTCCGTTTGCAAGCGGACGACGCTGATTGGCCGAGAGCCATGTGCACGAAATCCGCGCGTCGCAATTTTAACCCCAGTCCAATCAGAGGGTATAGGGGGTAGAGTAGGGGAGTATATACTACAATCTGATGCCACGAGAATGGTGTATAAACGTAACTACCATTGTCTGTTATCGCTTACTTGACCAGTCTATAGGCCAGTTGTCTTACACGAGCTAGTATTCAACCATGAATTCATATGCACATCTGTCTTAGGGCCGATAACGGACATTAAAGTTTGTTATAGAAACTGAATTACCTCAGTTTTTGTTAAACCATCCATTTTTCCCAACATTATTCATTTTAAAAATCACTGTTTAGAAAACCCAATAATTTTGCCTAAATCTTCTTTTAAAGATGCATTTCCAATCTTCAGTCGCCATGATAAAACTCAATATTGATGACAAAACTCAATTTTGCATGAAAATTCCTGGCTTGAGTTGAAAATGAGACGCGCGGTGTTGTTACTCGGGATTCTAAGTGAGTTGTTCGTGAATCACACAATGTCGCAACGGCGCTTTTCTGAACAAGTGTCAGTGAGAACCACCATCATCACGATTCCAAGACATGCCTGGAATCCTTTTACAACTGGGATTTCATTATTTTTATACTTTTGCGACATTTATTTGACATCGCTGGACCGATAAAACTCAAAACTCCATCTCTATGATCAGGACTCCTGTGTGGCAAACGTGGTTTGACAAATAGAAGGAAATACTACAATCCAGAATATCGAAGTTTTGAAGCCGGAAAATATCTCCATCAAGGAGAAAATCGGAGTGTTCGTGACAAAATTTAATATAATCGATCACAAAAATAATTTGTAGGTGCTGGATTACGTGTAGTATATCGCTTAATAACCGAGATAACGTCCATACTCCTGATCAAATGCTTGGAACCCGGTGTTGTCTCTCGCGGCTATATTTCAACTTGCATTCAAATTCCCAATTTCAAAATAACATAATAATTTTGTCTCTTTTCATCGTGGGTGATCATTGAAACTGTTATTACATCCGATGAACATTAACCGCATCACTAAACCTCATTTATCAAACATCCGTGTCCATTTAAAATTGAAGGTGAGAATTTGTCAGACGACCCGATGTTCATGTCGGAGAGGTACGGTACTTTAAATATTACCCGGGGTAATTTATTCAAGGGATCATGTGAGATAAAGCTATTGGTTTCGGGGATGTTGCACTAAGATGGCAAATTTGGTTGTTTGTCTTTTCTCGGCTCGCTACGCTTCAACCATATCATTAGAATCAGGTGAAATCTATCTCTTAAATAATCTGAATTGATTTATTGGTCGTGCATATCCGCGGGGCTGTTTTTGTCAGTCTGTAGACTCTAAATACGTCTCGTGGTTCAATAATGGTCGAATCTGAAATCAGACTGGGAAGATTAAATCGGTCTTTCAGTATAACCTTGTAGATTTTCGATAATTTTGTTATATAGGGAACTTGGCGAATTGTGGTCATAGGACTAAAATGAGTATATATTTAGGCGATCGATACGGAATCCAATGAAGCTGATCTTCAGTTGATAGCCCAAAATGGTATATTACTTTCATTAAAAAAAACCCCTCAAATTTACTAATTGTATGCTGTCGTGAAACGTTCAAGGGGTCAAAGACATGAAATTACAATCTCTGTCTCTCGAATTTGTTACCAATAGCTAGCGTCAAATCAGACATTCAATATTCAACCGTCGCCCATAAAAGAATTTTCCGCGTGAATAAAAGAAAGGCATATTTCGTATGACAGTTACCACCAAAAATACTGACAGAAATAGAGAAGTAGCTCTTCTTTGAAAGTAACTTCTTGCAAAATTGAAATGAAATCTGTTCAGAATGTCCTGTAATCACAGCTCCGAGCTGGCGTATCTAATCCGCTCGAGCTGGTGCTAGGGGCCGGGTGGCTTCTTCGTGGCGCTCACATGAGCATCTGCAATAAAAGCGCGACCGAGATACCAAGACTACGTCCTAGAATTCTCCGTATTCTAGTCGGAATGAGAGATATCAAGAGAGGCTTTTCTGTAGAATCATATGGTTGTTTTTCAGTCGCCAGACGTCGTCAATTTTTCCCACTTCTTACATATCTCACCAAGATATCAATGTTGGCCACCGTCTTTTAAATAACTCCGGTGATAACTGCTTCCGACTTCTCAACCAGTCTCCAAAAGTTACACAATGAAAATGATGACGGAACCGTTTTCAATGAAGCTCTTACAAGGCAATGTAGACACCAATGTCAGCATTCGAAAGGCAGTTATCAACGATGTCAGCCGACAAGAAAACTAGTATCTGTCAGGGTGCTTATATAAAGCAATCGGTCTACCATTCTCACATTGTCAGAGCCTATCGGTGTAACAGTGAGAGGAGTACTCTCTGACGTCATGATAAAGCCGGCCTTCTAGAGTGACTACTCTTGACAAATGCTGGGATGCGTGCGCAGTAGGCAAAACAGATGTTAATTTAGCCCCGTAAAGTGTCCATATTTTTCGATATTGTACATTCATATTGTTTCTAATAACTGTCCACTGACCATGATTGCCTGATATGTTTCTGTTTATATCTGAGTTAAAAACAATATTTGCAATGCAACGTCAAAAGGATCTAAATATACATTAACAATTGTCATGTCAAGTTTTTTTATATAATAATTTCAACATTACATTAAATAGCTATTTACCTTTGGGGCATGTAAACGAATAAAAGGTGGAAAATTTCTAATTAAGACAACTACAAAAACAGTTTTTTTATATTTACAATAATGCCCACGGATGACTGTTCGCGCGAAAAACAACAAGGACGGTCTTTTCCAAATTCGGATCTGACCAAAAGACCACACTCTTCCTTTAGGCTATAAAAGCCCCACCAGCCATGTTGATTTGCAATCTGTTCTTCTCTCTAATCCCAGTTGAGCCTTTAAATTTATCAGATTTTCCGTGGGTCTTTAGTACTTCTTTTAACGAAGGGTTTGAATGATGGCACCCCAAAGTTGCTCGCCCAAGATTTGAATCACCGTAACGCTCTGTTAAACCAGAAAATCTTCACCCTCGGGCGTTTGAATATATTTAGCATGTTTAGCTCGGCTATAGCGTGGGTTCAGATTTGTCTCGCACTGAGGTAGGTGGGACATTGTAGGGACATCACATGTCCAAGGTGAGGCTGTTTTAACGGGTCGAAACAGATCGTCTTCCCGGGTGTTGAGATATACATGTGACTGTGTCTAGTTAGTGTTGTTGGATACATGCAAGCCACTCGAGTACTTTGGACTACCGTACTGCAACTTCGGATCTTACTCAGGGATTGTGACTCACCAAATAGGATTACTGGTTATTCAAGATAATAAAACAAAGAACAGGTATGTTTAATTAACTTTCTATTATGAAACTGTAGTTTCTTTCGTTCAAATATGAAATGCTCGAGCTACCGTCAGCAAAATCAGGGTCCTCGCCAGGAACTTCTCTCCTGCAAAGCTTGTACTGCTAATAGACAAACCACTGCGCGACGATTGCATCTGCGTAATTTTGTATTGAATAATAATATTACTGATTGGTGTTTTGATTGGTCCGTAATCGACTGTGGTTGTCGTTTTTAGGTAGAGTAATGGTTGATCTGAGATCAACAATCTTACGCAGAGTATGAGGTATCAATACGAACTTCAAATCACACATTCGATAGGCTGTGACCGTCCATACTATAAAAAGTACCGATAATCAAAGAAGATTTGAGCGCCCAGATAGGTAATACATTTAGAGCAAGCTTCTTTAACTTTGTAATTTCCACCGTTTTCATGTGAGAACTGTGTTGTCGCCAGACATTCACGTGTATACACTGCCTTGGTAGTTATATATTTTAATTTCAAGTATAGATATCTGTGCCGAGGAGTTCAAATCAGCTGCTACCTCATTATGTTGTGGCGTCTTCGAAGTACGACGAAAATTAGTTATCATTCCTGTATCCTCGACAGCTGACAATCTTAGTTCATCATTTCCATATTTGCTTATGAACAGCCGAAGACTTGACCTGTACCTAAAATAACACTGAATTGGTTTGCAATTAAACTTCACATTGAATACCACAGTTACTGTTCAATCCATCATTGGTTTGAAGCTGTCACATGGAAGTTTTTGTCTGTTTTGTTGTTCAGGCAATTGAACGCATGGATCTTTACGTAACACGCCCATTATTGAGAGTCTCTATACCCGTGCATGGGTGGCGTCTGACTCTCCACTGAATTCTTGGAAGTTTTGGAAAGACATTGTGAAGCACTCGAGTGAAATGATTTGTGTCCAGTATTTGTTCGCGGAATGTCTCAGTCGGGTGGTCTATTGATACATGTCTTTCGTGATTTCATTCCTAATCTCCTTGTCGGACAGGCTGGATTAAACAAAATTGAAAATGACCAATACAATGGAAGAGGTTTCTACGTTAGACTAACCCACATGAATTCTTATTCTGATGAAGATTATTCTATACTGCCCTTTTCCCGAGAATTAAGGCCTGAATTTTTTGTTAAATTGTTCCCACGTCAGTTCTAATCAGGGATATAGAATGCTATGTCATTCTATGTCCCACACCTTAGCCAAAGATTCCACTATAACCGACCGAAAAACGCGTATTATTGCGATTTTGAGTATGATAAGTTGCATTCCGTTATTGGAATCCGCTGTCTGTTATTCTCTCTCACATTGTTCCACATAACAAGAAACTGAACAGATAAATATCGTATACTAATAAAACAATATGAGCGTAGCGTGCAAGATCTATGGCGTTAGGTTTCGTAACTTGTGTCTAATTTCGCTTAACCCGGGGCTAGGTGCCGTATGAATCCATGTACTTCAAAATCCTCACAATCAAGAGACAGATTCATCATTAGATAACTACTTTACAACGAAAATCATATGGATTGAGAATATTGATCAGCGATACGGATTTGATATTTTTGGAAAAACATGGTATCTTGCTGGCATCATTCAAAACTGCTGACCGCATCTCCTACGTAGGAAACTAGCCTATGTTTATGTATTCTATGATTTTTCTTCCTTAATTTGGTGCTAGGTCTTTTGATTATGGACGTGGAAATTCTTCAATGGGCGACGATTGAATATTGAATGACGGACTAGACGCTTGTATTTATTATTGTAAGGATGGTAATGACACATGATAATGAACAGGAATAATCAGAAGAGCATCATACCAGACACAAGAACATGATATTCCCAGAAAGCATTCTGGTTCGCCTTTTAGGGACATTCAGATAGTGTGCATGAAATTCAAGGTTGAGGTGAATGTCATTTCCAGAATTGCCGCAATACAAACGGAATTGTCTCCAAATTTCCAGGGTCATCAATAGAGAAGCGATGACATTATCAATTTGTCTATCGTTGTCTTTGTTTGACGAACACGATGATCACAAAGTGTATCTCGATTAACAGTTTATTTGTCCATCATTTAACCTTCGTTAGTGCCCTGGTCTGGGGTCGATCTAGGAAAACTCATCGTCGTCTCTTCTTGTTTGGTCATTTACAGATTCAACAGCGGGAACAAATTATCCGCATCTTTGAATTGATGCCAAATACAATAATGATTTGAGTTTAAGACATCATCCACGAGCTGACAATAAAATAATTGATCTTGATAGCACATACCTTCCAGTTGTCAGTAACGACTTGTGTGATATCTGGGAACGTTTTCTGTGGAACGATAGACCAGTTCAAGGAGAAACTTAACGAAGGTCTTCCCCATGATGTCGTGCCATAAGAAAACGGTTTGGAAATTGACTTGAATTAAAAAGAATACTGTTCAATGATAAGGAATTTATTAATAGAACATCGTGATAGCAATATTCAGCCGTCCCCCATAAAACAATTTCCGTGTCAATAATCAGACGATCTATATTTTGTACAACAGTTAGCACCAATTAGAAATTTGTATGAAATACACATAATAAAATCTCACGATGGTTGCCTACAAGTGAGAAGCTGTCAACAGTTCTCAATGATGTCAACAGGATGACGATGTTCTTTACATAAAATTCTGATCACTAACCATTATTCCTTATCCAAGTGAATTCCCAAGTCGTTTTCCAGAGTATGTATCTCAGTCATGCTTTGATTGTGACTGTACATTTCAACACCATCGAGATGTTAAACGCATGATATCATAGCTCTCTAGATCTGTATCTAATACCGCTTATGCCGGTGCTAGGGGCCGTGTGGTCATATCATACAATAAAACCGTACCTGAGATACAACACATATCATGAATCGTTAGATTCTTGGTATGTGCTTCAGAATAGGTTAACCAGCAGACTATTCTGTGAAGTCATGTGACGCAGTCAGTATGTCGGCACCTCTTTCCACTTCCCTTATATGTGTTGTAATTCAAACGACCCCTAGCCCAAAACGTGGCACCAGAGATCTTGCATGTCTTGCTGCCACCATTTGTTTTTGTTAATGTTATGCCTATTTGCAATTTGAGCTGTCTACCCTAAATCTAGGTCTTTCGATTAACTGACTGGGAAATTTGTTTTTGGATGACGGCCGATAGCTGAATGTTTTATGTGACGCCTATATTGTCAGCATCATTGTCACCAGATATATGAAACATGTAGAATTGATTGAAATGAAGGCGTTCGAGATTGTATCCCTTCCGAATCAGTATGCATACAGTACCTTGAACTTATCAAGATTTCTCACACAACTGCAATTAAGTGCGGGGTGTATGGGCCTACGCCAAATGCTGATACATCTTTATATCCGTCATATTGACTTTTTATCGAAGGTCGTTACAGATATGTGTCAATCGTTCTTCCAGTTTCCGGTACAGATCGACATGATCTTTTTTTTAATATAAGATGAACAGAATGGATGTACGTGTATGGGTGATTTGCTTTCATATTCTGCATGCTTATATATATTGCGCATCACTGTCGTGAAGTCATGCTGTTAATGTTAAAGCAAAAATTATCTCCTATTACAGGAAATGTACAGTCCAATAAAACACGAGATTCACTGATACCATCTCCGAAACCATGTAAAATTTGAGTATCGCCCTTGGCGTGATTTGGTGATATATGCATGCCTACTCCCTGAATGATAAATTTAACAAATCATGAGCCCGTGTTGAAATATACCTAAGGGCTTGAATAAAATATAGTCGCGTATAGATCTAACCGTATAATTCAATAGCAATATTTTAACTTGAAAACCTTGTGCCATCCGGCATTGAATAGATGGCCGTCGTCCGCAAATATGGAATGGAAATGAACTTTTGTAAAAACAACACTGCCTCGCGGAAGAGCTTGCAGTTTTAATGCAGCTTATTGGTCATTTCGAAATTTCAGAAATAAATTCTGGACTTTCATTGGCCTGTGGATTAAACTGGAAAAACATTGTACGTTGTTCATATAAATGTCCATTGCAAAATTGTGATGGCTCAGCATTACTGACACCAAAATCCATACAGATATAAACTAACGTAGATTTTAAAAAGAGGAAAGAGAACATGCACCAAAACTGCATTCCTCTTTTCAAAAATGTACCGGTACCCTCTTGTTAATGTACCGGTACCCTCTTGTTAATGTACCGGTACCCTCTTGTTAATGTACCGGTACCCTCTTGTTAATGTACCGGTACCCTCTTGTTAATTTTATGAAATGTATACTCAGTAAATAAGAGAAGGAATTTACGATGTAAGTTACCGTATGTTACTTTTAAAGAAAATCGTATATTTTATTCGTCATATATATGAGATTGCAAAAGAGTACATATCATCGCATTGGGCGAGCTTACCGATATTACTGTTACTGACTGAGTGTACAGATCTACTCTTTATTATCCTCAAGTATTCTATATTCTCACGTTTGTGTGAATTGGTAGCTCAACTTATATTACAATCTTGGTCTCGTCGTGATCTATTATGTGCTTATTTCCGGTGTAGGTATGTAAACTCTGCTATATTCTTTGAGATCAATTCTATTGTACGACCTTGAACTGTGAAGAGTCACGAGAAGTTTCACTATTGTATGGGTCATTTAATGATGTGTTCGATATTTCGTCAATGTAGTCTAAAACATCTCATTGAGTTCACATTCTCACGCTATAAGAATACCTTTTTGTTCCGGAACCTTTTTCTGGTGTTCAACAAAGGTGTAAAAGGAACGGACGGGCATTGTCCGAAAACGATGTTAGACATGGACTAACAATGGCCAATCGCCTTATTACACTCGCTTCATATGTTGAAATCGAGGTATTATTCCTTGTACTACCAGTCTTTTGTTGTCAAGATATCGGACCATCTGACCAAGATATCGGACCATCTGACCATAGGCCGCTCTGGTTTGTCTCAGCATAGTCCTTTCTCATGGAAAAAAATTACATATTCTACTGCGCCATCGACACGTGAGGAATGCACCATATGTTCGATTAACCATTTGAAGAATTTCTGGCAAGTGGTCAGCATAACAATCAATTGAAGACTTTAAACATCTGTTTTGCTTCACAAAAAATGTTAGTGTCTAGTAGTTTAAAAAGAAATTTCTTGGCCATTGTCGCTCTACCTACCGCGATATCATTTAATTGTAATGCCGATATTCGATGTACTAAATTGTACTTAGTACTCGTAGCGGCCAACGAGAACGAGTACCGAAATTGTCTGTATTTCCTCAAATCTGTACAATGGTTTTGTTTATCAGGAGCATTCAACCATGGCAAACGTTTTGTTAAAAATACATATTCATACAATGTGGTATTCACGCAGTGCCTGTTACCCCTGTACATTGGAGAGATATTGATGACTTAATAAAGTGTTAACTGCATTTAAATTCATGGCTGCCAAGTGCAACAGCTTCTCTGCTCTCGTTAATTCATAATTAATTACAGCACTCTAGTTGAATGGTGCGAACCTATGTAAATATAATACATGCGCAGGACAGTAATGATTTACTAGTAGTCCTCCGTAAATAACCATCCATTGTCCAGTTTGTGTCATTTTTGGAGGTCAGTGCAAGTAAAAAATCAAAACTAGACAAACACAATTAGCTTTCTCTATTTTTAAACCAAATCTTTTGTGTCAAATGCATCGGACTCTCGATGTCATATCGAAAAAATGCTCCTTGGATGTACAAGTACCCAGTATATACTAAACTCGATGTATTGTGGATATAAGATGATGGTTTGTCGGACCTCGATCAATAATCTCGTTCGATGCTCGATTGCTAGTTTCTTGCCGTACTGGTGATGATATCCTATGGCTACCCTTGTCATTAGTGGAAATTGTGAGTATATACTGTTCATACGGGAAAATTAAAAACAAACTTGATATTGTATTGTCCTTTCTAATTACAGGTATAATCATGGAAATAAAGAGTAAAGGAGGCCGGATGTCATCCATTTTCTGTGCACTACTCATACTGACGTGCCTGGTGGACAGTGTATTGTCTGCTAACGGTAAGAATCCACCGCTGAATATCTATGCAGAATTTTTTCAAAGAGGGCTATTATATATATACTGCCAAACGCGTCCATTCAAATTTTCTCAAATTATGTTATAAAATATATCGAAAACTGACGGTCAAATATGATCGTAACGTGCAAGATCTCTGGTGCTACGTTTCGTAACTTGTGTCTAATTCTTAACCCGACCTAGGAGCCGTTAAAATATCTTGTGATTTATATCTCCATGGTCTTCAAATGAACAGCCACAGTGAAAGCGTGACTGGGATACATACTCGGAAAACGACTGGAAATTCATTTGAATAAAGAATACTAGTCTTCATGTTAAGACATCATATTTTATGTTAAGAACATCATCATGTCTCGCTGACAACATTGAAAACTGTTGACCGCTTCTCTCGCATAGGAACCTTCACCGCTTCTCTCGCATAGGAACCTTCACCGCTTCTCTCGCATAGGAACCTTCACCGCTTCTCTCGCATAGGAACCTTCACCGCTTCTCTCGCATAGGAACCTTCACCGCTTCTCTCGCATAGGAACCTTCACCGCTTCTCTCGCATAGGAACCTTCACCGCTTCTCTCGCGTAGGAACCTTCACCGCTTCTCTCGCGTAGGAACCTTCACCGCTTCTCTCGCATAGGAACCTTCACCGCTTCTCTCGCATAGGAACCTTCACCGCTTCTCTCGCATAGGAACCTTCACCGCTTCTCTCGCATAGGAACCTTCACCGCTTCTCTCGCATAGGAACCTTCACCGCTTCTCTCGCATAGGAACCTTCACCGCTTCTCTCGCGTAGGAACCTTCACCGCTTCTCTCGCGTAGGAACCTTCACCGCTTCTCTCGCATAGGAACCTTCACCGCTTCTCTCGGAACCTTCACCGCTTCTCTCGCATAGGAACCTTCACCGCTTCTCTCGGTAGGAACCTTCACCGCTTCTCTCATAGGAACCTTCACCGCTTCTCTCGCGTAGGAACCTTCACCGCTTCTCTCGCATAGGAACCTTCACCGCTTCTCTCGCGTAGGAACCTTCACCGCTTCTCTCGCGTAGGAACCTTCATAGGAACCTTCACCGCTTCTCTCGCGTAGGAACCTTCACCGCTTCTCTCGCATAGGAACCTTCGCCGCTTCTCTCGCGTAGGAACCTTCACCGCTTCTCTCGCGTAGGAACCTTCACCGCTTCTCTGGCTTAGGAACCTTCACCGCTTCTCTCGCGTAGGAACCTTCACCGCTTCTCTCGCGTAGGAACCCATCATGTGTTTTTATTATTTTTATTTCATACATATTCGGAATTGGTGCTAACAGTCACAGGGGCTCGTTACCGTTGTTAATTGGTTAAATAGGTTGATTATAGGGGGGGTCGAGGTCGGTAATAAAACCGACGTCGACCCCCCCCCACCCCTATAATCAACCTATTTAACCAATTAACAACGGTAACGAGCCCCTGTGCTAACAGTCACACGAAATAGGCATTTCGATTATTGACGCGGAATTCTTTTATGGACGACGGCTGAATATTGAGTGTCGTATCTGACGCTTGCTATTGATACTCTTCGGCGATTTTTGCCATCCAGGTTGCTTTTATTCGGGTCATGTTCGAGGGATCCACTTTCGTGTACCATTTTCGGAATTCCCAACCCTCATCTACTATATCTCTGTATCTAGTATGGATAGAGATATAGTTAACGGTGTATATCGGTGTATGTCGCATAGAACGCATTTATATAAGATCCACTGTCATCGTGCTGTATGAAAATAATTGTATTCTTAAGAAATCAATCGGCGTAGACACCCACTGCTAACCAAGCCACTTCGATATGACGACGTCAGATATAGAGTACAATCATCAAACCCGGCATTCAGTATTTAGTCGAGTTTTCTGTGTCAGTATTCACAAACCAGTCGTCAAGTCAGACATTTATTAGTCAGCCGCCATCCAGTAACCAAAATACCGTTTTTCGTTTTTCTTGTTATTTCAAGACCACACAGGTCAAACAGTGCGTTCTCAAACTTGCATAATGATTCGATTAGTGCTTTTGCTGGATCCATTACAACGTCGTGAAAGCCTGCAGGCGCCTCTTCTTGATTTGGCCATTTAAATTTATATACTCGTGCTTGCCAGGAGCCATGTACGCGTGATGCGCATAAATTTAGTACACGATGCTATTTTTTTATTTTTACAAATTCGTTGATCCCCACTCCCAATTTCCCATTATCATAACGTAATGAGTATGGCAGTTATCTTTGTCATCAAATGGCTATCAAAACAGTGGGTAATATTCTCTGTGCTTTCGCTGTTGTAATATACAGGGATGGCACGTGACATAATTTCACTGCAACGTATAATCACATGGATTGATGCTTTAATAAATCTGGAAATGATGCATGGCAGGCTACCAATAAAGGGATCTATAGATGAGACAATTTATTGATCAAGTAAGAATGGGTCGTTAGAGGGACTCGAATATCATACCCATGGCGTTTTCTTTGCGAGTGTACTCTATCTTGCCTATCCATTAAAAAACATGTGAAGTTTTATCGCTTTTGCGAGCCGGAATGACAACTGATGTATAAAATATCTTGGACAGAAATAATGTCCGATTCGCGATGAAAAAAAAACACACACAGCGAACTAACAATGAAATGGACATTATTATACTCCGCGAAACTCACCGAAATAGTTTGCTTTTAAATGTTAGACAGTTAGATGAAGAGATAGATTTGTTTGTCCCATATCTTGGGGTGAGGTTCATAAAGCAGTTCTCCATCCGTAACGATGATTCACCTAACACATTTAATAGTTATTAATTAGCTTGTCACAACTATACGCTGTCGGTGTTATATTACCACCTTTTTACCTATGCAACATCGCAGGTAAACAAGTTATACACAATTTTAGACGTACACGTACCTGGGGCAGCGTTTCATAGATTTTAACTGTTTTCTGTAGAACATTCAGAAGCAAAGTTGTTTTTGCAGACACTGTGAAAAATGCCGGATATAGGGCAAAGAGAAAAATAAATGACTGAAAGTGGCCATACTTACGATATATGGGTTACCTTTTCTATTTTTTATGATTGAGAAGCGCTGCATGTTTCATCCAGTATTATTCTCAGAAATCATTTCCAGCAGCTTCGCATACCCGATGCTGTCAAAGTTCTGTAATATTCCGTGGTTCATATTAGGAGAAGTGTAACCGTACCCCTTTGAAATTCAAATTTGATTGACTATATGAAGGAAATAAACATATCCGTTTGAAAGCCAATTCAACACTTGCTATATTTGGAAATCACACAAACAGCTTAGAAAATACTCGCTGCACGATGTTGCCAAGCTCATATGTTGGGGCTATATGGCATCACGGGGCTTTACGGTTTGAAGAATTTAACCCATTCATTATAGGTCAAGGTAAATGATGGAAAGTTACTGTAGTATTTAACTTGAAATGTGAAGATGCATTGCCAGTAGAATTTATTAAAGTTTGTATACCCTTCAATGGCTCAACTTTGAGCGTTTCGCTGTACATATTTAATCAAGACAACTGTAATGTGATAATGGTTAGTAACCTGATCGTAAATTGTCGATTTTTTCTTACAGAGCCTTGTTCTTTTAACGGGACTGCGGAGACCATCATAATTCCAGAGAACGTTACCGTTGGTGAGTACAGAAGTGTAATAAAATTGGTTCACTGGCAATATTGTGTGAAATGGATGGGAAAATATTATGAATATTAACAACATCTCTAGTCAAAATCAAGCTACGATTCACGGAAGCTTCTATCAAATTTTCAGGCCAGAGAGAGCAACAACCAACAAAGCGAAATTTAGGTTCGAGAGAGGAGATATGTAACTCCAAACAGGGTTGTCTCCCCTGCTTTCATGTTGCTTCTGACGGAATGGGAGACAACCTTGTTCAGGGGCTGCCGAGATATACCGTCCAGAACAACAACAAGCTGTAAAACAGCAATAAAAAACCATCACGTTGCTAGTCCCGATCCGGTGTCATTTCCGATCAAGATTGCTTGCCACAGCCACGTTGGCGGGACATTTTAAAACATTCAATGTATTGGAACAAGTTGATCAACATTTCAATCGCGGTTAAATTCTATAGCATAAATTCATTGGTTTTATTTGGAGATAAACTTGCATACTCACTCCACACACACTCGTGAGTCCATCGATTTACGTACCAGTTCCATGACCCGCCGTCGTGCAAAAACAGTGTCGTCTGCTAGCATTTACAACCAATGTTCATATTTTGTTTCTCACTTGGTACTATATATCTGGCATAAATGTATTCTCTCGAGTAAAACTCTAAAGAATCCACGCCCCTTCCGTTGACATCAACTGACGGAACCAGTTTCGAAACCAGCATCATCCAATGATGATAAAGCTGGGTGGGATAACATGTCCTGTGAAGGTCATACGGAAGCAGTGTTGATTACATAAACTCGAGTACTAATTCGTATTGCCTTTGTTGAATCTTTTATTGGGAGATGAAAAATAATAAAAGCACC
Source organism: Hanleya hanleyi (assembly GCA_036873755.1). NCBI lineage: Eukaryota > Metazoa > Mollusca > Polyplacophora > Lepidopleurida > Hanleyidae > Hanleya > Hanleya hanleyi. The sequence continues at coordinate 27,617 of JAVTVY010023776.1, read as the reverse complement.
AGCGACTGGACATTTTCCAGTGAGAACGCGTATAACTCGTTGGGGAAAGTTCAATTTTCAATCTATATTTTAAATTTTAGTTCCTCGAACTTATCACTATTCCCCCCAGTCCAACCCCACTGCTGCGGGGCTGATCAGTGTCCAGGATAACAGGAGCTGTATGACCTCTCGTGTCCTGGCACATGTAGGCACCGTCGTGATATGACCGAAAAATGGTTTGAAACGAAGTTAAATCCTACTCACTCACTCACTCACTCGCTCATTTAGCCAACCTTTTCCTCTTGAGACAAACCAAATTGCTCCATTTTGAGTGGGAACTGTCGACTCGTCTGTTTGGTTTACTTCCCGGAATACCATGTACTGAACACATAATCATTGTTTTTGTTTTTTCCTCCACCAGGTACAGTTGTGGGAAAATTTAATCTCATAGGTGATGACACACAGATAACTCTGGAATCCATACAGAACACTTATTTCTCGACGAACGTAACAACAAGAGAGATAGTGGTTTTCAAGTCGCTCGACTACGAAGTAGTTCGAGCCACAGTATTTCAAGTCAACGTGAAATGTACACAACACCAGCCACCGATAACGGTAAGTTTTATACCAGATTTTAATATAGAGTGAATGTAAAGCGATTAATTATCTTTGGGTTTGATTTCCAAAGTTAACTGGTCGTCACATGGCATCCATTGGAGGAATGTAATCTGATTGAAACCAGATCTAAAAAAACAACGCTCCCCATATTACATGTCGATGATTTAAGCTATGACAACGAGACCCAGGTTTCCCTGTTCAAAAACATAGCTAACGGCAGATCAAAGTCACGCGTCTGGCCCATCTCACTTTGCAGCGAAAGGACGTCTGGTGTACGATAAATGTAAACCTTATCATTTCATATATTTTAACTTGTTTCAGCAGCTTAATATTTTATTCTCTAGAAACCATGATCATATTCGTTTAACATTCATAGAATTTACATTTATCGATCAATTCCAGTAGACATTTCTCTGTTCTCAATTTGTCGAGGTCAACCTGTATTACCTACGCAGCTGTAGCCTGACCTTGACGTTTTGAAATGTATATTCCTAAATCGTGAAGAAACTCTTTGATTGCTCGGCACTCAGAACACGGAAACGAAGATGTTGGTCTCAGATCTACATAAGTGACGAGTGAAGATAGGTTGCGGTTATTGTAGATCTGGTCTTGATCAGATTGTGGAAGAATACGCATATAATATTCACAATTAAGTGAGTCATAACCTACATGGTGGTGGAAGGATAAAACGGCGTATAGTTTGACAAAGAAGCTGAAATGTGATGAGTGCAGCACCGTCATGGTTGTGCCTGTATTTACCGAGTGTCTGATCTCCTTATGAATAATTGCAGCTCTTTAATGATAGAGGTTTGGAAAGCTCTATCCGGAAAATAGTTGGTTTCACTTTTACCAAAGGCATTCGCAATTAATTCTGAATAATATAGTGATAAACTATTCCAGCACATTTGTTTGAAAACTATTCTGTTCATATCTTCGACATAAACCGATAGATCATATATACATTAGAAAGCTAATTCTCTAGGAAACAGAATAGACTATTAAATAGTGTGAGGATTTTTGGCATTTACCCGAAGTTCCCTGCACCAACATGCCCCTAGTTGGACAATGGAGATGAAACCCTTTCCGCATTAGGCTATACCTTCCTGAGGTGTTGGATTTCATCGTGATATGTTTGTGATTTATTGATGAAATCATCAACTCCTTGTGAATAATCCCGATCCTCTCTTGTTTTTCAGTTGACACTTGACCGAATCATTAAGTTAACGGATATAAATGACAATAGCCCAATGTTCAGTTCGGACCACTATTCCGTCAGCGTCAGTGAGGTATGTGTCACGGTATACCTAACCCGACAAAAGCGTACGATAATATTTTGCATGCATTAACTGGAGTTAAGTTCAGGACATAATTTCTATAAGTAAAACATGGTGATACCAAGGTTATCAACAAATACATTTGTTTGGAACAATACAAATTAGCTCTCGATCACTAACAACATTTAATTTAATTTATTTTGATGATTAACAAAACATGTTGGAGTCCTTCCCTATTCTAACTTTCCACATTATATTAACAGTTAACTAAGCCTGGAACAATAATATTTGATGCAATAACTGCTACGGACGGCGATAAGGACAATCTGTACATGCAGTATGCCGTGGTGCTTGGACCGTACTCGGTAAGTGGACAATAATTTTGCTTTCTTCTTTACTGTTTTCCCCCCTTTTCTACTTTTTGTTTTCTCATGGACCCTAGATATACAGACAGATCGACAGAAACGTTTCGAAACCGTCAGATTCATAAAGCATCTAATCTACAGTAAGTTTATATATGCAGTCAGATTAAGATCGGCTAAAGCATGGAATCTGAAGTAGGTTTACAAATGCAATCTAATGTATGGTTCAGATCTGGTTCAGATCGGTTAAAACATTAAATATTAAGTACATGTAAATTTACATATACAATCAGATTCTGATCGGTTAAAACACATGTTGTTGTTTTTTTCATTTAAGTTTGCATATGCAGTCAGATTTAGATTTTTTAAAACATGGAATGTTTAATAAGTTTGCATATGCAATCATAATCAGATGGGTTAAAACATTTAATCTGAAGTAACTTTACATATATATAGTCAGATGCAGTAGGATTAAGATCACCTAAAATACATCTACATACACAAGTCAACTTCTCCGAATTAGCCTTGATGGATTAGACCAACATTTCTCCCTCCAATCATGAAACTGAATGTTACGTCAGTTATATAAAGTTGTTTTCTTCTTCATTTTATAGAGTTATATCGATTTCGAACGATCGAATACTGGCGAAGTGACACTGAAGAGGAACCTTGATTATGAGACGATTCAGAGTTTTACGGTACAGGTTCTAACAAAGGTAAGTAGAACAACATCCATTACTGTGTTTATGGTCGTAGGAAGTTTGAATATTAATGCCCAAATCCACATTCATGAGCAAGTTCAGAACAAATCAAGTTTCTAACCAAGTTTTTTTTCAGGGCCAACAATCGAGGCGTCAAATGGACCCCCTTTTGTGCTAGTTTTTTTCTTTTTTATTTCTATTTTCACTGCAGTTTTAAAGAAAAGTTGGTCGTGCACCAAATATACCAATGTATAGGGATTTCAAATCGGTTAATAAGTTAGGCCTACCATACGCTCATACTATTCAGCTTGTATCACTGACGTCCCTACTCTAGGAGAGTAGGGACGTCAGTCATACAAGCTGTTTATCAGCGTAGGCCTACCATGGCCAACACTGGAACTTACATTAAAACCGGGCGCTGAATCCTTTTGGTATCGACATAGGCCCACAGGCCCTCGAAACAAGAGGGTTTTTTTTTGGGGGGGGGGAGGTATTAGGGTGAAGTGTCCAAATATGGGGTCTCTATACATAAAACCATGCTTTATATAAAAATACACACAAGGTCTGAAACGCACTTTGGGTGAAACGAGAAATAAACGGTTTACCTCCAAACAAAATACATCAGCTTATTCTACAAGTGTCACTCTATATATTCCGGTCGTCAAATTAGTAAATTTGTGCAATTTTATACCTTTTCCGGGCGATTGAAAATCAAACCTAATTGTCCGTTCATTCCGGCACGCAGAGATGATGGCCTGCTTCTTTCTCAATTCTGATTGGTCAGCTGATCACTGTGTGACCTCTTTTGCCGGAGGCGTGTCGCGACTGACCAATCAGAATTGAGAAAGAAGTGGTTTCGCCAGGATTGCTTGAGAGGGGGTTGTTTCCTATGCTTACTTATTAGATAGTCGATTACGGTGATATCCAAGATAGGGAAATAAAATACGGTTGGGCGCTGAAGGGGGGTTGTTCGCACCCAACGACCCACCTACCGACGCCCTTGAATGTGCGGAGAATGAACGGTCATGATGCAATGAATGGCGATTTAAACTGTGATAACCAATTAGGTTGCTAGAATGATCAGCCAATGGGAAATTCGAATTCGGTCCGTATGCCTCAGTCTAAGACCCGTATTCCCAGTATCTGGGGGATTATCAGTCAAATTGCCAGTCAGTTAATGTATGATTTGAAAAATGAATTTGTGATGATATTTAAACGATGGCTTTGTAGGATACCCCTCAAGATTTAGCATCACCTCGGAGGACGGCCACTGCCAACCTGACTATCAACGTCATTGACGAGGACGACATGAACCCGGCTTTCACCGAACAACATTATCAGGCCAATATTCCTTCCAGTTCACTTCAGGTAGGAGGAACCTGTAGAAGAAAAAATCCCCAGAAAAACGAGCAATCGTAGGGATTCCAGTCGCACCCCGTTTTCCGAATCAATGGGTCTCACATTGTCTTACTTTTCAGAATGACTCACGGGCTGCTTGGAATCGAGGGTATATGCCGTCATATTGTATATACAAGAACACTTTTATGGGATTTTTTGAGCGGATTTGTCAAGTTCGGTACGAAATTAATAATTAATCACCGAGATCTGGCCACCCGCTCTCAACGCATTTTCCTGTCTTGTCTATCTCATACATACAATATGGCGGTATATACTCTCGACACCAAGCGGCCTGTGGTGGATGACCTTAAACGATTTGCAAGACATTCTTATCGGGGTACGATAAAAACGTTAGGCCTATAAAGCACACTGCAATCTCATCCCCCTCGAGCAGGTCTATACATGGTGCTGTCAGACGAACCATGACTGGGATGATGTCCAATCTGAAAACGAAAAATGTTGAAAGCGACGTTAAATCCTACTTAATCGGTCACCCACACCTTTCATAGCTTCATAGCTTTGCTATTAGATCGAATTTCTGTGATCGTGCCATCTCAATTAGTTTATTTAGATTCTCAATTCTTCCAATCTCGAAGTTTGGAAGCAGTATGTCAAGATGGTGCTAACCATCGATTTACCTTCAATGAGTAAGTAACTTTGATGCAATATGACTCAATTCACGTCCTTGAATTACCGTACTCGTATTCTAAGTCTTTTTTTCCTTTTCACGTAATTCGAAGTTGTGAATTTTCTATATCCTATTAACCTTTTCTTGATTTTCCAGGGGACAATTATCCAGACGAATCCAGTGATATTGGCGGCAGATGCGGATTTAACCCTGAAGGCACAGATCAGATATTCTATTTGGGGTAAATGAGATATTCTGTGCTTTGGTTTGATATACCTTACCAAATGTGGAATGACATTTACTTATTCGCTTACTCGATAAATTGTTTGCACTGAAAAAAAGAAGAATCCTTATCATGTTATGAAATATTCACCAACTATAGCACCAATGGAATATTCCCTGAATTCATTCCGTGGCATGGTATGGAATATACCTTGCTATGTTGTGGAATATTCCGCTGGTGCTAAAGCGATGGAATATTCCATAACTTTTTTGAGTGTACTTTTATTTGGAAAAATTCTGTTTGTTACTGAGGTAGACCTGACTTACATGATGTCCCGGACATCATGAAGTTGTACCGTGTAAAAGAACTTCAGGAAAATGGTTAATCGTATTTAATGTGGTGTCACATTAGAGGAATAGAAAGAATGGGTGTGGCTTGGTAACGACTTTCATCTTCCTTTCCTTTCTTCGTAGAATACGACGATGCCTTTGAGATTAACCCTGATAATGCAGAAATCAAACTACGAAAGCAACTTGTAGATGGACTCTACACCGCTGTCTTAACGGTATGTACAAAATAACCGTACCTAATAATCCTCGTGTTCCCGCGTCATGTCATTCAAGATGTCCACATCAACAGCTACAATAAAACCGTGGCTGAGATACTTATCAGCACAGGGATAATGGGGACAATGTCCTTTGAAGCTTAGACTGGAATCATTTCTGGTGTCATTTGTGGTTCTACGTTGAATCACCTTGTGTATTCTCTCCACATAGAATTCTAGATATCGGACACACCAACAGGGCAGAGAGCTTGCCCAAGTGAAGTGCAAGGGAGATAACTCGCAACGAGTTGACCCATTATTCGCCCTCATATGTCGATTCTCACATCATTTCGTTAGAATATAATCAGCTACCTCGCTACAAATCTGTGTATGCCGTGTGTTTGGAATGATATTATTTTTCTTCCGCATCCTCATCTTGTCTTTTTCTTGTGTATCCAGGCGTCTCAAACTGACAACCCCACGCGTCAAGGTGTCTCAACCCTGAGCCTTGTGGTGACGGCAAGCGGCGTTCACGCCAGGGCGCCCAGCTTCTTACAAAGACATTATAACGTCAGTGTGTTGGAATCGACACCTGAAGATCACGTCATAGTTAATGTTAAAGCGGTGGATCCAGACATTGTAAGTACAAAATTAGACGAGAATCAGAATGACCCTTGGCAAACAGAATAACTCTACTTTTGGCTGGATTTTCTTCCTATTTTCTCCACAAGCCAATAAAAATGCTAGATTTCTATTTGAAAATTTGAATTGACCTATCAAGTACTTCAATTCGCCTCTTTCTCATGTGTCGATCACATGACTTGCTGGGTGAGTTCCGGTCGTTTGGCGTCGTAAGATTTGCATGGAGCACGCTAGTTTTTCGTTGACAGCGTCTGTTCCATAGATGTGTGAAAATTATACAAGTTGTCTTGCTTGAAAGCTACTGCACTTCTGAATATTATCTACCAGAATCAAACTTTAAAACTTCGTTTAAAGAAAAATTCCCATTGACTTCAATGTTATTTTCGCGACCGTGGAATCTCCCACAGGTTTCGTCCCATATGCCGTCGGCCGGAACTCACCCAAAATGTACCACTTGACCTGCATTTGTGCATCTCCCGAATTAATACTGGAAGATATTCCGTGATGCAATTGTTTCTATAAAACTCCATTAGACTTGTTCCAAAGTCCTTGAGTTGTGGCACTTGTCCTTGAGTTGTGGCACTTGTTGATTTTCACAATATGTGTCACGTATGCGCTACATCAGAAGGGCTACATAGTTGTTGTCACGTTCCACTGACTATCATCCAGTTGTCAGAGCCTCACCCTTCTGCCGTCTGTCTATCAGCATATTATGCTGGCACACAGTCTGCGCATGACTAATTTTGTCCATTACAAAAACCGAACAGATGGAACGAAATCCCAGCTGATCATAACGTAACATGTACTCTTGTTGAAGAGTTAAGTTTCTAATAACTGTCTTATTATTTTTACTAACAGGGTTCCGTTCTAACTTACTGGTTGAGTGATACCATAGAGGATAGGTTCGACATCAACAACAAGTAAGTTTAACAAGAAATTTTTACATAATTTTACATGATGAATTGTGAAAAAATAATTTAAAATACCAGAACACCTCTTACTGCAGACTGTATGTAATTATATGTCCACTGCCTAGTCCTTATTCTTTCAGAAATTATCAAATGGTGTGCTGAAGTTGTGGTTTAATGTGTTGTATAAAATGTTCCATGTCTTAATTGTTCGATTATACAATGTCTCTTCTTCTTTTTTTAGCGCCGATATTATACTTTTGAAGCCATTAGATTTCGAGACAACCCAGAAGTACGAGTTAACAGTTAGCGTCACCGACAACACATACGTAAGTTACGCTAATATCTTTGGTAAAATATCCGGTAACAACGTTTTGATAAAGTTTATGGACAAATGATAATTTTTTGGCAAAACATTTCGGTATTTTCTAGAATTGTCAGAAATTTTGAAACGAAACCGGCCTTGATATTTATAATTGAGTAACCTCGATATTACAAGTGTTTACAAGCAACAAAATTAGCAACTGATTTACACGATCTTTCTCTCGATTTATCCAGACATCAACAGTAATGGTGACCGTAACCGTTGAAGACGTCAACGACAATAACCCAGTAATAGCTAACCCGAGCGTCAACGTCACCGCTGAACGAGAGGAAAACTCCATAGTGGCCAAAATTGAAGTATGTTTAACACGTTATTATTTCGAAATGAATTTTATGAAGTGATTTTTGAAAGTTCGGAGGTATTCCCTGATCGAATTAGCGTTTTGCCTATAATGTTAGCGCATTACCTAATACACCATACGGATTGATCCGTTTATTGTGGTTGTACTATTCAGAAATATATAATATGGTCTGTTATAAAATGGAGATAATTTAATGTTGATGATGTTAAATGACACCGGATGTAAATGACTGACGGGGGTTGTGTATTATCTTATTCTAACATGCTCCACGTTATAGACGTGCGCTGATTGGTCCAGACCTCAAAACATACGGAGATTATCACACGATAATCTTCATTTGTTTGTTGTGATCTGTTTCATTCACGTGCCGAACTGATGACGTCTCATTCTTCTGACGCAGTGCTACAAAGCTGAGCAACGATTGGTTCATTCACTGCACAGTGGGCGGAGTTCACACAGCTGCAGCTCGTGAATGGACAGCACGCGCGAGCATGGCCTGCAAACCAGTCACGAAAATCTTGCATCAAAACGGGATAAATTTGCAGAAAATTTGCCATTCCGCTTATGAAATGAGGAAATAGTTATCATTGTGCATGTTAGAATGGAGTTAATGACCTTCTTAGGGAATATTATGGTCATAATCGCCGCTGGGTTTTTTGATTGACGGTCTAAAACTAAACATCGAAAAATTATTACATGATAATATTCACTAAGGCGGTCATTAACTCCTAAATAGCATGTCTATCCACATAAGAACGGTACATGGTACCTCACTGACAATACATATCATACATTAGTTAAACGATCGGTGATCATTTTCTCATTCAAGGCTACTGACAGAGACGTGGGTACAGTATTTAAATACTATCTACCAGGAGAAAATGGGTGAGTGTGTTATGTTTTGTCATGATTTTCTTGTCACAGAAGCAGCTTTGCCAACAGTTCAGTTCAGTTCAGTAGGTAAATCCCTCCTCTATATAGGAGCACCTCCGTATAGGAGTACATATTAATATACAATCAATTGGAACCACTCAACATTTATAGCTTTATTTTAAAGTATTTTAAAATACTATTTGTTCCGGTAAAATTATCCAATTGTCAGAATTGGTAACCCTCCTAATCTGTTGTTACATGTATATCTGACAATAACAGGTACCAGTATACAATCTGATGCGGCGAGAATCCATTCCTGTCTGTTATAAATTAAACTAACCAAAATTATATAAAGCAAGAATACGGACCCTCATATCTGAAATACAGTTCAGAATAGTTATAGCCCAAATATAACCTTATATAATAAATAGTTGTCTTTGTTGAACAGTGGGTTCATTATCAACAATCGTGGAGAGATAATTATGCCTGGAGAGCCAGCAGCTTTTCCTACCAAACTCTATAAGCTCCTGGTCCTGGTGGAGGACGACGGAAGTCCGCCCAGACAGGCTATTGCGCACGTCACTATCAATCTTCCGGAAATCCATGGTCCACCTTCGACACTCATCACGACGGGAGAGCCACCGACCGCTGCAGCCGTTATGGCGAAACCAGACGAGGTTTTACCAATTGTGCTAGGAGTTATCGCCGCCATTCTTCTGTTCGTCGTCATAATTCTCGCAATTCTCCTCATCAGAAGGTATGTCAAAATATTATCAAACTTCATAATTAAATTGCAGACAGTCATGGAAACCATGAAAATGTTATTAATAACTAATTATTCTCACGATAAAACGCAAACTATGAATTTTTATCAAAACTACAGCGCGTCGAGGGATATCTTCCTGTTTTGAGATATTTGATTGGTCAATTCATATTTTCAAAACGTCGGTGATTTTATTGGAAGAACATCCAGCCAATCAAAATGTTTCTCTAAAGATGGATTCTTGTACGGGTTGTCCAATCAGCAGAAGCCTTCTGGATCACTTGGTCATCTCACTTTCTCATAACAGTGTGCTTTATAAAGAAAATGTTATCCTAAAGATGATAGGATATTAATGTTTGTTCTTGTTTTTTACCAATAGCATATTCTTGTGCTTCTGAACTTGTCATAATTTTGCCGTGTTTCATTTTACCTTTTGGTATTCTAAGAAAATAGCGGATCGTTTCCATATTCTTAGATACATATCGATTGATTTTAACTTCACATAATTAATCAAAATTGCTTAATAAGCCTATCACCAGCTTTAGCAAATCTAGATCAAAGTGTGTATATTTTAGTTAAGGCAGCTTGACTCTATTAGAGCATCTCGCTGTCGTGGAATGTAGATTGTTGCTGTTCATCATTCATCTATAACACATGTAGACTAAAGAATATGATTATATCCTATAACAGATTGAAAAATAATAATTTCACCATGAACTGCACAATATAAAACCTTGCACAATTGATTCAAGCCATAAAAATCACAGAAGCTGTACAGAAGTACATGTAGTATGTTAGTTAGTTTCTGCGGTAGGATTATTATGTTTTATAACATTAGGACTCACAAATCATCCTGGGAAGCTCCCAAAAGGAACCACTTAAAAACTCTAAATCGGAAAACGATGAAGATTGGTGTCATATATATATGACAAGCCGTTTGGTATTTATTCCTTTATTTTTATATAAAAAATTTTGATGTCAAAAATACTTTTTCATATCAAAATTATTTTTTCGATATAAAAAATTAAACTTTATTTTGGATATCGAAAAATATTTTTTTGATATCAAAAATAAACTAATGAATAAACTAATGAATAAACTAATGAATACCACATTTATTTTTTATATCAAAAATAAACGAATAAATACCAAAAGGGGTTACCATAGACGTTGGCTCGAGTCGCACCAAACAGTCACATCACTATGTGATATTCTACTTCTGTAGCATGTTAAGTAGTCGTGATAATTCCAACATTTCCCTTCAGTAATAGGAGTAAAAGACGTACAGAAGCTTCACAAGAGAGTGAAGAGATAAATAATAGGTGAGAAAAGGTATCTGGTATATCATTGGTTACCCTGGTTACCGGAAAGTATCTCGCATATCATTGGTTACCAACGGTGGAATGTATATCGTATATCATTGGTTACCAACGGTGGAATGTATAACGTATATCATTGGTTACCAACGGTGGAAGGGTTCGATTGTTGTTTTTGTGGCGAGGAGGGGACTGATGTCAACGAAACTCTACCGATAGGAAAAGTTTTATTAACAGTTATGTTTTCGTGTCGTTTTCAAGAATGTTTTGGTTTCTTATGAGAATTGAGAGTGGTATACGTTTGTGAGCGCACGGGTTTTCGATGTGGCGTGTCACTAATCTTAGTCACGTGGTTTGAGATTGCACTTATTATCTACTCACTTTCAAGATATATTTTGACCACCATTACCACCACCATCACTTATCAATTACTAATGCACGCTCAACTAACCTTTAATATTACTACAGAAATAACAATCTGCTATTGCTGGGATCGGATGTTCCACACTGTAAACTGAAAAAAACGCGTTGTGCGTTGTGTGAGCAATGACCTATTGTCCCGGATTTTGCAACACTTTACATGCTCTGTGAGCAACAACTAACGCGTTGGCCCGACATGTTTAGTCGGTTACGCCTAACGCACTGGTCAAAACGCGCGAGATGTAACTGATTAAACTGTTGTTGAATCAACGCGTTAGGTGTTGATGACTGAGCGCGTTAAATGTTACAAAATCTGGGACAAGGAGGTGTTGCTCAAACAACGCGAAAAGCGCTTTTTAACTGTGCACTTAAGAATGTACACTAACTCATCGGAATGTCATTCTAACACACGAGTTGCACAATAACTAACTGAGGTACTAAATAAATCGGTATATCTAAACACTCGTTGAACTTGTTGAATATTAACCAGCTAATTGAGATACTCTTTGTAAAACATCACTTCCACATGTATGAACAATTGCCTGATATCACAGCGAACTTAACATTATTTAGATTGAGAAAATTAAAAAAAATAGGATGAATCTGGCTCGTATGGCATGATACAATCTTTCGAGAAAAGCCCATAATTATATCAATATGCCGTTCAGACAACTAAAATTCCGAAAATACCTGATATTCTGGCGCTCTATTGATCTCGATCAGTGATTTCGCAGGTTCCCAATGAAACTAAGTTATGTCAAGGCATCTATCAGCTTATTATTCAAGTAGTCATTATCCTAACGTACCTATCGCACCTACACTGTGAATCAAATGTTTAGGGTTAGAACAGTCAGGTTCAGTTGAGAACACGTTTCACCCTTAACGTGTTCCGGTTTTAAACACATGTGTTTATGTCTTAAACACATGGCTTTGGTTTGAATACATGTGTTTAGACTTTGAACACCTATATGTGTATAACCTAAATATCCACGTCTTGAAACCTAAACCTATATCTTTAGCGTTCTAAACCTAAACATGCGATTTACAGTGTAATGGTCAATAATAAACCAAATCAGAGGTCCACCTCATTACTTGACGCTCATGATTGTTGTCCATTATTATTCCAGACGCATGTACAAGGACGAAAACCTGGAGAAGGCTAAAGCCCCGCGACATCTTGACCCCGAGGGGTTGGCGTATCGCTCTACTGCAAAGGGGAAAATTCCCAACACTCTGGACCTTAGCTTTGATCCCGATCATGAAGAAACGTCGGACGGCGCTACGTCTGTACAAGAGAACCCCATATCTTCTATCAACCACGGCTACAGCGCCAGCGACGTCTCTGATGCGGGGCGCGATATGGACGATATCCGCATTCAGACGTCTGTGACGCCATATGACGCTAATGGTTATCCCGGCTATTCGAGCGGAATGTATGGTAGCGGCGATCTGAAGACGTTCCGACATAGTCCGAGCAATAGTAGTGAAAGCCTTAGTAGTGACAGTACACCAGGGAGCAAGAAGCAATTGGTGAAACCGGACCTAGTGGAGAATAAGCCTGTATCAAATAACAAACAGTATTCGTGGAATAATCTCAATGGTACTGTCAAGCATAACAGCAACGTAAGTACCGTACGCTTATCTGGTCCTTACTTCTGGCTTAAAACTGTGCAGATCTGAAATTGTGCAGATCTGAAAAGAGGTTGTACTACAATAATGGGGAATTGGGAAATGACATGGAGCGTTTGACTTTCAACTGCAACTCATTGTCGCGTTTAATGTAGGTCTAGTAAAACATCTCCATAACAAAATATAATATATATTACATAAAGAGAGAGAGAGTTAAGGTTTAACGTCGCATTCAGCAATAGCTCAGCTTTATAGCGACGATCAAACAAAATTCTAAGTATTAACCCAGCAATCCAGAACACACCAAATACATGTACATACATTGAAACTGAAACAACAAACCGATTTCTCTCAGATAATCTGAAGTAAAGTCTTCTTTAACCCGACTAAAACGATCTTCTAAAGTAGTTGCTTGATAGAAAGAAGGTCTTACAATCTTAATATCTATACAGTCGATCAGAATATGTTTCATTGTGAGATCTTCGTGGCATGGAATACAATTCGGGGCTGGTTCCTTTTTTAGTAAATGTTCGTGAGTTAATCGGGTATGACCGATTCTACATCGCCTGATCAGGGCTTGATCGAAACGTTTTTGGCTACTCAGATGAATATATCCTACAGTTTTTTAAGCTCATGTTATTATCCACAGCATCCGATAAAGATTGAAACAGCTTTCTCAAAATAAGCACAGAAAGAGAGTCTGAAATCGCTATATGGGATTTCAACAGGATCAACCTCTTTATCTAGGGCTGCTTTAGCCATTTTATCAGCTTCAGTATTTCCTTTGATATCAACATGGCTAGGCAAACAACATCAATCTGTTGATGAAATCTACGGTCATACAATTGTAGAATGTTCAAAATGGTGGGGTCAGTTGAAGTTCCACTCCCAATCGCTTGAAGGCATGACAGTGAATCTGAGAATATGACATATTTTCCTCCTAAAGCAGACCCACTGTATCCCGGGATTGCACTATAATGCAAGTTAATCATTAGACAATATTATCTTGCCTCGATAGCAACGTGTTTTAAGCGATGATAACTGAACTATTTTCGACATGAAATTGCCTGATTATCAGAAATATAAGCTTATTTGTTGTTTCTTGGAATAGTACGAGAAATCCATATTTATCATATTTACACCAGTTATCAATAGGTAAAAAAAAACGCCTCATGTTGAAGGGATAGGGCAGAGACCAGGAAAACGAACTAGAACTCACGAGGTGACCCTCGGGTCAGTGCATCTGTTGCTGCTATTACGGCAAATAGTATTGTCCAAGGATTCGCTTGGAATATAGTGCAAATCCGATATTGGAAAATTTTAAAACATACGAAGTTATGTATAAGACAATTATTCCTGGTTTACCATTTGAGTTTATTAGCTTCACAATCAGTTCATAAGCAGTTTTCTACTTTGAATTTATAAGACTTTAGAATGATAAGGAATTTTATTCTGCAATATATGTTAACTTCGTACATGTATATGCTAATTTTGAATGTTTTGTCTATTTAAGGATGATCTCAGTGGAGACGGCGGAGGAAAGACTATTGCTGTGGAAGAGAAACCCGAGATTACCGTGTATTTCTGAGAGCTTAGCAGTAGCAATTACACAAGCCAGCATTATTGTGATAGACAAAAAAAACATCTTTATGTGTGATAAACAAAGAACCACCTCCATGTGTGATATCTCTTGTGCCTTTTATTGACCACCCTCAAGATGAACCGGAATTTACTTCAACATTCCATGCTCCAGCCAATGCCAATGGCAGTTGTTGTCTTGGTTTCGCCTGCCTTGATATAATCAGAGTCCAATCGTATCCTTCCATAGCAGTATATGGCAGATCACATTATGGGTAATTACTGATTGCGAATCTTCTGAATGATGGTGACAAAGGGCAGAGACCATGCAAGCATAAGCGGCCTGCTTGCCGCCTGACAGAGGAACGAACACACTGGCGTTTTGTGATTGCTTCCATTCTTTCTGTGATTCGATTGAACCAGTCATCAGTGTCATTTTGGAAAGGACCTCACGCCTACTGGTAATATAATACCCCAGCCGCCAGTCAGATTTTCGGACAGGATTCCCGTCCGAGCAGCACACCACCGGAAGTGACATCATAAAGAGTAAAAGCGCTGTTTGTGGACAGTTCAGATTAAATTTCAATTCTGCATTATACCTCTGTTGATCTAGCGTTTAGAAGAATGATCTTGAGATTATTTTCACCGTTTACATGAGACGAGTATATGAAAAGTAGTTCGCTCATATGAAAAACTGATGGAGTTATTCGGTCTGATCACAAACGACGAAGTGTGTGTGGGGGTGTGTCCGTATACGTCATAGCTACGTCGTAAAGGTCGACTTCCTTATTGGAGGCAGGTGCATAAGTGGAGTGAGCCTGTGAAACGGAGCCTGTGCTGTGGGAGGTTGGTCATGACTGTGGTACTTGTATACAAGTGGAGACTTGCACAATACTGAGGACCAGAAGATGTTGGAAAAGGAAGACCATATATGCACATGGATGGAGAGCGAAACATGTGGAGAATCTACGATTGAATATATCTACAGATTCACGAAGTCTGGTCGTTACTTTTTTGGTAATCAGTTTGTGTAACCCACATCGCTGTGATGCATTTATCCATATATTATCGGGTTGTTGGATATGTGGTACTATACGGAGAGAAATGATAGAGAGAAGAGGCTCTCTGAGGGAGATTAGATGTCTCAAAAATATATAGAATGAGTAATTTGCCAAAATGTTGTCAAATTTACGAATTGTCCAAGTCGCAAGTACAGTCTGTCAGATAACGACCATGTGAAAATGTGAACTTTACTGAAGCAAAGGTCTATCTGAATGCAGGATCACTATATATATATATGTGACTACTTTGTTGACTAGATAGGTCCCCTTGCCACGCTGTCCTGGAGCTGTTGATAGTGTTTCCCGAATAGTCATCTGCTTCAGATATCCACCTTTTCTGAGATGACGTCTGATCGTTATATGATTGCTAAAAATAACAGCCAATCAATGGCCAATGATGGATCATAGGCTGTGTCAGTATAGCTAGCTATAATTTCAGATTTCCACCTTGTCTGACAAGTCGTCTGATCGCTTTCTGATTGGTAGAAATAGCAGCGAATCAGCGGTAGACGACGCACCAAATATGCTGTCTGGTATATTGATGTTTTTTTTGGTATCGCTAAGATATCCCTGATCTATTCGGTTTTACATGCAGTACCAAAATACATATTTTTTATGGCTGGTGGTGATTGCGTACTGTATATTCAAGAACGACAACCCGGTTGTCTGGAATGTCATCGAAAGGAATTAATTATTTAAATTGATGACCATCCTCCAGTGACCTGATCCATATAACATGCAACAACTTGCCATTTTTAGATACCATTGAGCCATGCGTTAACTGTATGTGTGTCCTTCTACATGTAAGTATACTGCCCTGTTAATGTAAGTTAACACTTACGTATAATATGTATATTTACCTGCACAAATTGTATTTAGATATCCACGCCGCTCCCTGCACATAGCAGCTTATGGTAGAACTCTTTATATTATTTGATCTTCTCTACAGCGGTAATTTATAGCATCGTTCATCAAATACGCTGTTTAATTCTCACAACATTGTCTTTCACAACCTAAGTACAACGACGGTAATAATACTAATAACTGACTTATGCAAGAACAATCAACAAGGAGAACTACATATATACAAGCTTTTGATAAAATATGTGACGTGGAATGAATATACGCACTGAATACACACTAAAGATGCAAATATCCCTCACAGATTAAAGGCGAATTAATGAGTAAATGAAGCCAGGAAGATATATCGTTGCCTACTCAGTTGAGAATCCTGCAAAGTTCCATTTCAGAACCTACGCAAGTATCAACATATTGTCCCGATGGATGTGACGCGATAGAAAACCTATATTTAATAATAAATCGTTCGTCAATCAGCATCTGAATGTTTGGTGTATTATGCATGCATATGAACTCTGAAGTAATAGGGAAAATGAGCCTCCAAGGTTTGATGAACTTTTTTCTTCGTTCATCAAGTTGGACAAATGACATGAATGCGCGGTGCTTCGTGGGATTTAAAGAGGGATACAACGTCATCAGAGATGAAGTATATTGAAAAAAACTGATGTCGATGAGTTGATTAGCCAACTTTTGACCGCAGTTCTGGTATGGTCGATATAAGATTGTGTCTAGCTGGAATGGATATTTGATGGGACACGTTAATTAACAGGTGCTAAGTGATATTTTGTTCTATTATATACATGTACTAATATATTTTTCGAATATCTCACAAACGTTGCAATTATAACATTTACTGTCTATATGTTTTGTACATATGTACATTTTTTGATGTGTTTGAATGTTGAATGAATGATTAAATGAATGATTAAATGAATGAATGAATGATTAAATGAATGAATGAATGATTAAATGAATGAATGAATGATTAAATGAATGAATGAATGATGCATGACACCATAAATAGTGCTCGTAATTCTATCGCTTGTTACACTCTAAAAAGTGTAATCTGGTGGCATTTCCGTTAACGGTATCGGCCAACGTGTCAAGCTAGAAGCAACTTATTTAATCCTATATAATATTCCATGTGGTTGTATGTATTTGGTCTACCATATACAAGGGGAAGTAATAACAGAGTTGTTTTGTATTATACACAGTTTCGATGTTGTATAGCAAGGTTACGTTACACAAATTGTGTAAGAATTTGATGTGTAAGCCATTATTATGTCCAGTATACAATCATGTCGCAAGGTATCTCGAAGTGATCACGAAATAAACTATTTTAATTGAGTCGAACAAATAAACAAATGTATTGTCGAAACAGTATTTATGTTTAATTTAATCCGACCACCATGGCGAGAACGAGAGTTAAATGGGGTTAAATGTAAAATAATTCTGAGACAACTGCAGCACCGAACTGAATCCCGGATATTCAAGTAATTGTCAACCCTTTCATATAATACCGCTTGTGGTGCTAATCTCCCCTATAATTAACAATGGGGTAAATGTCCTTAACTGACAAAACTAGTTGTAATTCTCCATTTGCACAAAATTCAAGTTAATCCCTTAACAAAAAGCTGCAGCGATATAGCACCGACAGATGCCTTCACGTAGCGGTT
The DNA here is from genome assembly GCA_036873755.1 of Hanleya hanleyi. NCBI lineage: Eukaryota > Metazoa > Mollusca > Polyplacophora > Lepidopleurida > Hanleyidae > Hanleya > Hanleya hanleyi. The sequence continues at coordinate 9,480 of JAVTVY010023776.1, read as the reverse complement.
CATTGACTCTCCTATCTCTTTAACATGGGGCGATAGTTTTAACTATTGATAACTGTTGTAAATACGATAAATCTGTCTCAAATTATCTATTGATAAAACTCATAAATAGAGGTAGAGGAGGGACATATGGCAAGCCAAAGTGCTTTTTATTCCGAATTTCCGATATCGGGAATTCAATTCCCCATATCGGAAATTGCAATTCCCGATATCGGAAATAGAATTTCCGATATCGGAAATTCAGTGACAATTTTCGATATCGGAAATAGAATTTCCCATATCGGAAATTGTCACCGAATTTCCGATATCGGAAATGAAAGCTCTGGAAGCTTTACAAAACCTAGGGGTGCATTCCACACCTAAATGATGTGCGGCTAAAAACAGGCATGGGTTCGGATCTTCGGCCATAAACAGATGTAAAAAACCTTGTAAAAGTATATATTTTCTAAATGGGCACACTCGTGTCATTATTTCAGGAGACTTGTGAGCTATTGAAATTGAAAAGGAAAGACGTGCAATCATCCTTAACCCTTCTTCAACTTTTCTGAAGAACTCCATAAAATATAAGATAAGATAGATAAGATAAGATAAGATGGTTTATTGTTCATTTCTGCCCGAAGGCTAAAGGCACCACATAAAAACAATACATACAGGACATATAAAAAGTACAAGCAATACATAAAAACAATACATACAGGACATATAAAAAGTACAAGCAATACATAAAAACAATACACACAGGACATATAAAAAGTACAAGCAATACATAAAAACAATACATACAGGACATATAAAAAGTACAAGCAATACATAAAAACAATACATACAGGACATATAAAAAGTACAAGCAATACATAAAAACAATACGATCAATTCAGATTCAGATACAGGTGTTGTTGATTAGGCCCCGATCTGTTGTCGCCTGGTAACTGTGGCAGGGGAGACTACGCTATTTTGCATTTAACATACATAGTGTAATTTAGGTTTCATCTACTGTAACCTTGCAGAACAGGTATAGACATATTTTGCTATAGCATCTATCACTGATTGATCAACTGAGGACATAAGAGTACCTAGTAAATACGGACCGAGTCTCGGTATAGCCGTGGGCATGAATGAGTCAATAGTATTGAATAGAATCTCTCTCTCTTTTTCAAATCTAGAGCATACTAATAGAAAGTGATTCTCATTTTCTATCACCTTGCAGACACTACATAAACGATCTTCTACAGGTGTATTATGGTATCAGCCTCTTTCAATTTGGAGCCGATCTGCGCTAATCCGAAACTGAAAAAAAGAAAACTCGATGTTTTCTGTTCGTTACAGACATGACTATCTTCAGCTGACAATTCAGTTTTGAAGGTACAGTAAGTTTCCATTTTGATGAATTTTGAGATCTTTTCCTTCCACTCATTACGGAATTTTATCAATATATGAAAATGTGTCAAATTCTATCCGCAATCCAGCGAAAACGTATGAAATGATTTTCTTTTTATGTATGTTAAAGTGTTTCCCGTCCAAAGGACAATTTAAAATGGCGAAAAAACAGGGGGTCGACCTACTCGTTTTTTTGTAAAATTTTATCGCCATATAAAGGAATCATCATTTTCGCTGGTCCACCAGATATTCAATCCCGGACACGATTAACTCTGTAGTGGCGAGTGGGTGCGATCAACAAGCAATTGTTATATCCTCGTTTGGAGAAATGGTTACGTCCAGCAGGGTGATACTATAGATATCAGTTAGTAGAAAGGTAAGATGAATTACCTTGCTGTCAAAATCGGGCGACCTTCCTTATTATAAAATTAGGGAGGGACCACTTTGTACGAAACCGTGGCTAGTGTGGAGTGCACCCTAGAGTTGCAATTTCCGATATCGGAAATTCAGTTACAATTTCCGATATCGGAAATTGCATTTCCGATAACGGGAATTGAATTTCCGATATCGGGAATTGTCCCCGAATTTCCGATATCGGAAATTGCAATTCCCGATATCGGAAATTCAATTTCCGATATTGAAAATTCTAATTTCCGATATCGGGAATTGCAATTTCCGATATCGAGAATTCAATTTCCGATATTGGAAATTTTAATTCCGATATCGGGAATTCAATTTCCGATATCGGAAATTCTCGAATAAAAAGCACTTTGGCTTGCCATAGGGACAGGTCAAAATTGTTCAGTGCGTGCAGGACATGGATGAACCAGCTCTCTTGAGGTTAAGAAATTTGATGGCCAGCTGTCGGATAGGGTGGTCTCGTTCAGTGCCTGGTTGCCCGATGTAGTTATCAAAGAGAGTCCGTTTCTACAGTTCGGCTTCGATTGGTAGTTTACCCAGGGGGATATTTACATTCCCAAGTAGCAAGCATCAGATCCGACATTCAATATTCAGCCGTCGTCCATAAAAAAATTTCCGCGTCAATAATCGAAAACCTATTTCGTATGACAGTTAGCACCGGTGTGATGGATAAGAATGCCATGGTGATTAGTGTCCCTTTTCGTATCCTTTTCCATTGCAACTAAGGGTGGGCGCTTGTCCCCAATGTGGAGAAAAGTGTTCTCTTGGTGGGTTAGAAGATAGGAGCGGGACATTCTTAGCCTCCACACCGGTTCCAAATCTGTATGAAATAAAAGTAATAAAACACAAGATGGTTTCCTGTAAGAGAGAAACGGTCAACAGTTTTCAATGATGTCTGCCAGACCTGATGATATTCTATGCCAAAATTCTAATCACTGACCATTGTTCTCTATCCAAATGAATTCAAAGTCGTTTCCAGAGTATGTATCTCAGTCAGAGTATGTATCTTAGTCAGAGTATGTATCTTAGTCAGAGTATGTATCTCAGTCAGAGTATGTATCTCAGTCAGAGTATGTATCTCAGTCAGAGTATGTATCTCAGTCAGAGTATGTATCTTAGTCAGAGTATGTATCTCAGTCAGAGTATGTATCTTAGTCAGAGTATGTATCTCAGTCAGAGTATGTATCTCAGTCAGAGTATGTATCTCAGTCAGAGTATGTATCTCAGTCAGAGTATGTATCTCAGTCAGAGTATGTATCTCAGTCAGAGTATGTATCTCAGTCAGAGTATGTATCTTAGTCAGAGTATGTATCTCAGTCAGAGTATGTATCTCAGTCAGAGTATGTATCTCAGTCAGAGTATGTATCTCAGTCAGAGTATGTATCTCAGTCAGAGTATGTATCTCAGTCAGAGTATGTATCTCAGTCAGAGTATGTATCTCAGTCAGAGCATGTATCTCAGTCAGAGTATGTATCTCAGTCAGAGTATGTATCTCAGTCAGAGTATGTATCTCAGTCAGAGTATGTATCTCAGTCAGAGTATGTATCTCAGTCACTCTTTGATTGTGGCTGTTCATTTGAACACCATGGAGATGTAAAACACATGATATTCAAACGGACCTCAACCCCGGGTTAAGAGGAATTAGACACGGGTTACGAAACGTAGAACAAGAGATGTTGCATCTTACGATCGTATATTGTCATCAGTGTACGATATTTTTCCCAGTTTGAGAAACTTCGAATGTAGGCGTTTAGTGTTAAAATTCTGTTTGACAAGATTCTGAGGTAATATGCTGTGACGTTGATTAAAATCGGCTGGCTGTTCGCTAGGATAGGTGATGGAGTTTCTTTAAAATTTGCTTATAGTGCATTTCTATTCGTTTTCGTGGCTACGCTTTCTGACCTGTAGATCAATCTTGGCAGAACAGAGATGTTCCACATCTTCATAGGAACTATTGGATTTATGTCGTTGTGCCCAGCACACATTAGTGCATATCTAGCCGTTTGCATTCCTTTCTTTGTCTTGATCGAGTTGATGGCAGAATATCTTTGCCTTCGGGTTATTCCAACATGCTGTTGTGTTTCAGACGTTTCTAGCTGTTTCCCATTCAGTTCCATATCAATTTCGTTCTTATACTGACTGAGAGGCATTATTTTGGACCTTAAATCACCAACAATATATTCTCTAGGTTGGCATAAGTTCTTTGTATACAAGGATACACTGAAGGCCCACTGTGGAGACCGATATAAAAATCAGGTCATCTCACAGTGCTATAAATCCGCATTGGGTACTGTGTCGGCCGACTGGTTGTCGTGATAGAGTCACAGAAGTGGAGTGAGGAAACCTTCGTAGACTGCGGGAGACCAAACACCTGCCTGCCTGACTCCTTGGCTCTCTTGAAAGCTGGCGGAGAGCAGAACTTCCAGCACGACATCTAGACTGGATCCAGCCGCTGTTTCATAATGTATTTTAAACGGGAAACAAGAGGAAGTAACTCTGCCTATTAAGAAATGCTTCAAACAATAATTTTTTTTCATTTTTTTCATTTTTTTTTTCATTCTATTTATTTAATTATCAAACGTATATATTTATTAAAGATCATTTTCTTATTATTAAATAGTACATATGAAATAGAGACTCATCCAGTCTACACGACATCGTGCATTACGGGATAATTTGTCTGGGTATTCTTGCACTTACTATGCTTACCCCACATTGACTCCATCAGACGCTCCCGATGCTCCTCCATTAACATAAGGTAAGTTACTTACTTGAACTGATTCGTCATCACAGCTCCCAAGCTTGCGTATCTATTTCTGCTTAAGCCGGTGTGGAGGCTAAGAATGTCCGGTGGTTAAGAGTGTCTGGCTCCATATCTTCTAAATCAGCTGGGACATTTTTATACACATCGGTGATGTGCCCGTCCGTATTTACAATATACTAGAATATGAGAAGGGACACAAATCCCCAGGACATGCTTAGTCACCACACCGGTGCTAGGGACTTTGTGGTTACTTCACAGTTTCCACATAAACAGCTCCAATAAAAGCGCGGCTGAGATACCAAGGCTACGTCTTAGAATCCTACGTATTCTAGTGTGAATGTGAGATTCCTTGGGAGGATTTCCTGTGGAGTCAATTGGTTGCTTTTCAGTCGCCAAACATAAACTTTTCCCACATCTTACATATCTCACCAATTTCCCATTTTACTTGGGAGTAGAGGTTAGTGTAAGTAGTATACAAAGCGTATTTAAAGGTATATTGACCTCAGAAATTTGCATATTAGGGAGGTCACGGGAGGGTGACAAAAGGTCAATGAGTGCATAGTTCCGGCAGAAAGACCAAAAGCTACCTCCAATCCAGGAGAGTTCCAATTGCTGCAGGGGATGTATTCAGGATGTATTCATCCGCGGTGATGCGGTCTGGCCGCGGTTTTGGCGGTGACTTGGTCTCGGGAAAAAGCTTCCGCGGAGAAAAAGTAGTCCCTAGATAAAATGGTCCGATTGGGTCGAGTGAGGTATCAAAGTGAAGCTTAGGTGAAGGGGCATCTAATGGACTGGGTGAGGGGTTGACATATCGGCCTTCTGCGCATGCGCGGTGGCCGAAGGGTATGAAAATAGCCTTTTTGGAACTAGGGGAGCCCCTAGTGGACCGATGGGGTCGAGTGAGGTATCAAAGTGAAGCATTCATGAAGGGGCATCTAATGGACTGGGTGTGGGGTTGAATTAGGGTCATTCTGCGCATGCGCGGTGGCCCAAGGGTATGAAAATAGACGTTTTGGCATCTAGGGAAGCCCCTAATGGACCAATGGGGTCGAGTGAGGTATCGATGTGAAGCATTCGTGAAGGGGCATCTGATGGGCTGGGTGTGGGGTTAAACTAGTGTCATTCTGCGCATGCGCGGTGGCCCAAGGGTATGGAAATAGACGTGTTGGAGCTAGGGGAGCCCCTAATGGACCAATGGGGTCGAGTAAGGTATCAAAGTGAAGCTTATGTGAAGGGGCATCTGATGGACTGGGTGTGGGGTTGAAATATCGGCATTCTGCGCATGCGCGGTGGCCGAAGGGTATGAAAATAGCCTTTTTGGAGCTAGGGGAGCCCCTAGTGGACCGATGGGGTCGAAGTGAGGTATCAATGTGAAGCATTCATCAAGGGGCATCTAATGGACTGGGTGTGGGGTTGACATATCGGCCTTCTGCGCATGCGCGGTGGCCTAAGGGTATGAAAATAGCCTTTTTGGAGCTAGGGGAGCCCCTAGTGGACCGATGGGGTCGAGTGAGGTATCAAAGTGAAGCATCCATGAAGGGGCATCTAATGGACTGGGTGTGGGGTTGAATTAGGGTCATTCTGCGCATGCGCGGTGGCCCAAGGGTATGAAAATAGACGTTTTGGAGCTAGGGAAGCCCCTAATGGTCCAATGGGGTCGAGTGAGGTATCAAAGTGAAGCCTAGGTGAAGAGGCATTCAGGCAATGGGGTGGGTGCATGTAAAAATTTTCCTGAAAAAAAAAAAAAAACCGAAAACGGACTTTATCGAAAAACCTGGGAAAATGCCTATATGGGGTATGGGTGGTATATAGGTCGCCGGGCTTAACGGGGCTCGCCTGTCAATAGAGTTATCTCCCCCTAGTTCCAGGGTGGGTGTATGTAAAAATTTTCCTGAAAAATACGGAATACGGACTTTATTCTAAATTACGGGAAAATGCCTATATGGGGTATGGGAGGTATAGGACCATCCTGGGAAACCTACTTCTCCACATTTGCGGTATAGGTTGTGGGGTCTCGTTTTCTTAGTCTCGTCAAAACAAACATGATAAGAAGTGTCCCGGAGCGAAACGGTGAAATATTTGAAAAAAGTCACCGAGCCTCATATAGTCCCATACTAGGGTATAGGACCGATGTTTGTCCCCCCTGGGAAACGTACTTCTATACATTTGCGGTAGGGTTGTGGGGTCCCGTTTTACTCGTCTCGTCATGTAGAACACGATAGGAAGTGTCCCCGTGCGAATCGGTGAAATTTTTGAAAAAGTACGATATAGCCCCATATAGACATATATATATAAATATATATTCCCATACTGGGGTATAGGACCGATGTTTGTCCCCCTGGGAACCCCACTTCTCCACATTTGCGGTAGGGTTGTGGGGTCTCGTTTTTCACGTCTCGACATTTAGAGCACGATGGGTAGGGTTGCGGAGCGAATTGGTGAAATTTTGGAAAAAAGTCACCAAGGCCTGTGTAGGCCCATAGGCCTATACTGCATGGCTATGGGTGTATAGGGCCATACGGGGTGGACATGTTGGAGTCTAGGTGAGTCCCTGGTGGTCCAATGGGGTCGAGTGAGGTCTTATTTTGAAGCTCTCGTGCAGCAGCATCCGACTGGGCTAATGGTTCGTCCGTGTTCAATAGTCTGTGCATGCGCAGTCTGGCCGTAGTATAGAAAACAGGCATTTTGGGTGCTATGTAGGGTGTGTTTGGGTTAGAGATGGACTAATGCAGTTCCGAATGGGTCGTGTGAGGTGTCAAAGTAGGCTTGTGTGAGGTAAGTCAGAATGGTGTGACTTTTGAATACCAAGTCGCGTCAATCTGCGCGCAGTTGGTTTGTATTAAGTAAAGTGGCCATTTTGAGGCAGTACATGAAGGTGTTTGCAGGGTAGAAGATGGCCGCTATGGGTCGGAATGGGTCGTGGAGGGTGTCAAAGTGAAGCTTGTGTGGGGTAGAGTCAGAATGGCGTGTTTTTGAATGCAAGTCGCGTCAATCTGCGCAGGCGCAGTTGGTTGTAGTAGAAAATAAAGTGGCCATTTTCGGGCAGTACATGAAGGTATTTGGGGTCGAGATGGGCTATTCACGATTCGAATGCGTCCTGGAAAGTGTCATCTTGTAGTTCTCGGGGTGTACATTCCGATTTAAGGGATGTCCGCGTCATATGTGACGTCATCGGTGACGTCATCGGTACAGTATTAGCGAAAGTGGACATTTCCGGGCAGTACATGAAGGTATTTGGGTCGAGATGGGCTATTCACGGTTCGAATGCGTCCTGGAAGGTGTCATCTTGCAGTTCTCGGGGTGTACATTCCGATTTGAGGGATGTCCGCGTCATCTGTGACGTCATCGGTGACGTCATCGGTACGAGTAGTAGCGAAAGTGGACATTTCGGGCAGTACATGAAGGTATTTGGGATCGAGATGGGCTATTCACGGTTCGAATGCGTCCTCGAAGGTGTCATCTTGTAGTTCTCGGGGTGTACATTCCGATTTGCGGGGTGTTCGCGTCATCTGTGACGTCATTGATGACGTCATCGGTACGAGTAGTAGCGAAAGTGGACATTTTGTGGGTGCGTGAGGGTGAGTTTGGTGTAGAGATGCACCATCCTGAGTCCGAATGCGTCGTGTGAGGTGTCATTTTGTAGCTCTCGGGGTGTACATTCCAAATTGAGGCATGTCCGAAGCATCTGTGACGTCATCGATGACGTCATCACTAGGAGTATTAGCGAAAGTGAGCCTTTTGGGGCAGTGCAGGAAGGTATTTGGTGTAGAGATGGACCATCCGCGTTGCAAATGCGTCGTGTGGGGTATCATGTTGTAGCTCTCGGAGTATAGACCCTGATTTCAGGGATATTTATAGCATCTGTGACGTCATTGGTGACGTCATTAGTACAAGTTGTAGCGAAAGTGGGCCTTTTTAGCAGTGAAGGATGTTATTTGGTGTAGAGATGGACCATCCGCGGTCCAAATGGACCGTGTGAGGTGTCATCTTGTAGCAACGCCCACCAACACCATTCTTAATGCTTCAACGCCCTGGTGAAATAGCTCAGAAGCTCTGATATCCATGGAATTGTCACTAATTCTTCGAAATGCGGTGATGCCCGTCAACGCCCGTCGTTACCACTTAACACTCTAACATAACGCCATGATATAGACCAGAGAGAGAATAACAACACAGCAACAACTTAACAAGGATGACACATGAGAGAACAACAACAACAAGAAGTTTTTTTCATATAGTTTATTCTCCCCAATGTTACATCATACCCACGCTGGGGGAGCCGCGTTGGGTATATTTACAATTCAAGAAGACTCTTGTCCAATCAGAGGCCACCATTTGCATTTGCCATATTCGTTCCTGTCCGTTAGATGTATTCTTGTCCAATCAGAAGTCTCCATTTCAAAAGTGCCATCTGAACCGTTTATTCTAATCATCGTCGGGCAGGCCAGGATACCGTTGAGGCAACATATCCTCAGATAGTTGTTTGCGCATTCTGAGTATCTATCAGTGCATGGGTGAATACTTTCATCCGATGGAGGTGGTGGTCAGTTTAACCACGAAGAACGCAGCATTGGTCATTATCTCCACTATCCACTTGGTGTTACAATTCAAGAAGACTTGTCCAATCAGAGGCCACCATTTGCATCTGTCATATTCGTTCCTGCCCGTTAGATGTATTCTTGTCCAATCAGAAGTCTTCATTTCAGAAAGTTCCATCTTCGGCCATGTTCGCTTTGAACCGTTTATTCTAATCATCATCAGGCAGCCCAGGATACCGTTGAGGCAACATATCCTCAGATAGTTGCTTGTGCATTCTGAGTATCTATCAGTGCCTGGGTGAATACATTCATCCGATGGGTTGGTCGGTCAGCTTGGTCACGAAGAACGTAACATTGGTCACACTGTCCACTGTCCACTTGGTG